>JAGFPH010000384.1:180847-197246 GCA_018207615.1 Philaenus spumarius | reverse complement strand
CCCCCCCCCCCCCCCCCCAAGAACCCGGAAGTTTTTTTATGGAAAGTAAAATGACGTTTTACAATATTTCAACGTTCATCCTGACATCCTTCTTAAAGGAACGTAAATAACGTAATGAAAACTTAAACTGAGTAAATTACATTTTTTAATCTAAATACCTTAATAGTTGCTCTACCTTGACTCAAGTCCTTGAGTAACTAATAAGTTTGCTATTTTATTTTTACGGTAGTTAAGAAGCAGATTAGGCCTAGAATTGCAACGCGCCGACGCAAAGACTTGTATTAGCGAAGGCAACAGACTTGGCTGACAATTTTTCTACCCTGCCTGTGAAAGATCGTTTTCTTAGTTGAGAACAAGGATGGGTGAAGAAAGATTGCCTGGGCTTTGCCTACTCCATACACATAGAGAAATCAAAGTCGATGTATACTGTACAAAGTGATTGATAGATTGATTTGCTAACTCTGGTAACCGAAGGCTAGATTTTGCAATCTAGAGTAGAAAATAAGAGATTTTTATTCGATCATGACATTAGAGTTTAATGTATCATGACAGGGAAATAATGTAATAATGTCTCAGTTTATGGTTAAATTCATTTATTCTGTTCAAGAATGTTGTTTTCCGTCCTTTTATATACAACAGGTTAAATTCAAGGTTGAAAAGTCATTGTCTTAATGGTTTTAAAATAGGTATTAATTAAGTTCGATTTGTAGAAGTTTATAAACAATGATAATATAATAATAAACTAACTGGTGATTTTCTCCAGAATACTTGCCTCTAAAATTTAAGATCAAATTCTAGTATGTTTTAGTGTACTTTTAACGTAAAAAGTCATGATTTCTTTTTACTCAACCAGTAATAAGCAACATTTTTGACAATATATAAATTTAATACTGCTTTTATTCTAGACTTATTGCTGTCTAAACATTGACATTTTCTAAACTGATTATTAAATTTTATGATTTTTTCTCGCATTGTTTTTGTTCTTTTTAATATTTTTGATTGCTGTATCTTGTTTTTGTTGTTAGCTGTTGATTTTTTTTTTTGGGGGGGGGGGGGCTTATGACAAAACTGGTTTATACCTTAAAAATGTATAATTGTGAGGTCATTGACTCACAAACTTCAGGTGTCATTAGGCTTTTAAAACGAATATTTTAAAAAATACCCCAGACCCCCCCTTCAAAGGCGATGCCCCTCACCTGCTCTGAAAATCTGCTCTGGAGCCGCCACTGGCTCGGATGCAGTATTGCTAAATAAACAACTACACATAACCCTCCATTAGGCCAGTAAAATTAACTCAAAACCATTTTATAAACAAGTCAAGGGAAGGAATTTGTTTGATACTGAATAAATTTACAAATTAAAGCATTGAAACAAATTGTACTTGCAATACTATTTTTATTTCAACTAGTTAGTTAAGTTTTTCTTTACTAAAACAATGACAAAAACAATCATTACAATACTGTACTTCATTATGAAATACATAAAAACAAATTAAATTTCCTGAGCCGTCATAGAGTTACAAGAAACATAGCCTACTATAAATTACTAACTTCCCTATACATAATGTCTATGCTTGCTATAAATCATACCCAAAGAATAACCTTAGGCACAATAACAAAAGTTAAAGAAGTAAAATAAACAATGGATGCTTTACGACCAATACCTCAAACAAATAATATAAACTTCTTTGGCTAATATTGATCAGATATTTACAATTATACTTTAACAGAGTGCCTACAAAATCATACAAAATTAATTTGGGGACTTTTAGGACACCTCAAATAGAAATTTGATGACCTTATTTTTAAGCAAATCGAAATATATATTCTTGTATTACGAAAATGTACAGATATAAAAATCTTGAATCTTACTGGCTAGATCCTGTTTCACACATATTATACGGTTCCATTCGGTTCGGTTCGTTTTCGATCGCTGCCGACAAGTGTGAAACAGTGCTTCGATTTCTATTCGGTACCTAATAGAAACAGTACCGAATACTCCCTCGAACCGAAAAGGTTCCATCAGGTTTCTGTACGGTACGAGCACGTGTCCAGGGAACAGAAAGCAATCAAGGCGTTTACACATGCGCAGTTCAGAAGGGGGCACTCCACCATAAAACTGATTTATGTAGTTTTCAAGCTATCATAACCATATTTTTTTAAAGGACCCTTCACCCCCCCCCCCCCCCCGGGAAGGGGGCTTTTTCATAAAAAACAAGCATTTGCTATGAACTCAAGAACTTTAAAAGATAGGTTCAAAGCTTGTTTTTTACTTTGTAGAGGACATTGTCTGTTTAATGGAATTGCTATTTTTTAAATAATTTAAAAACATTAATTAATTTGTTTATTAAAATATTTTTAAAAACTAAAAATTAATTATTAATTTTGAAAAAAAAAATTTACAGGTAAAATTTCAACTATTCTATGTTAGAGGCCATAGAATGAATGGTTATTTTCAAAATAAAATTTAAAAAAACAAGAAGCTATCTCTAATAGAACTTGATTTATGTCCGCCACAATGATTCAAAATGGGTAAAAATTAAATTTTCCCAAAACAGCCCACAAAGGAAAACAAACACCACATCAGTTGCTAAGCAAATCTTGCAAGCGTATTTCTTTATATTACTGTAATTAGCATACATAGTATGTTTGAATTACTTACACTAAAACTCTCCTGCTCTATAGGTCTTTCAGTTTTTGTTCACGGTAAGTTTTTATCATTTGAATTTTCTTTCTATATTCCTTGAACTAGTGACTCAAAAAATTGCGTGCGAGCTTTTAGTTATCGTTAGATTTGAATGGGTTAGAATAACATTTTCCCTGCTTATTATATATCAATCTCTTCAGAAAAACAAAGTGAATAAGAAACTGCAAAGAAAAAAAAATGGTAGAAAAATTAGATTTTTACGATTTTTAGGGTGCAGTGCCCCCCTGACCTGATAGCGAGTGGATCTCTATTATTTTTCTAAAGTTTCAGTTTTTATGATAAATATGAGCCGTTTACCTGAAGTCGATGTGGATCGGCTGATTTCTACAGTGCAACTAAACCAGAGCTGTGGGACAAAACTTGTAAAATAATATAAGGATAAATAAGACAACAGGAAACATAGAAAGACGTTTGTGTTGACATTTTCAAGGACTATGATGAATTTGACGTTACTAAAAAAATATTTAATTCGGTAAGAATTGAAAAATTTATGTTTATGGAATATGAGACGTATTACATTAGGACAATTGGTAAACTCACCGCGATTTTGAGGAAATTATTTAAAAATTAAGAAAATAACCAATGACATTTATTTAAAATAAAATTGTATTATTATTTATTACTTTTTATTTTAAAATTATCGATTAAAAACGTAAAGTATTACTTTTGAAAGGTAAACAAAAATATCTGTATATAGGTTATATAAAATACCATACTATCGATTTAATATATCGAATAAATAATCGACTAAACCTATACACCTTTTCACACTCATTTAAATATAAAAAAAACCCGAACCACAAAACAAGGAACAAAAACAATAACTAAACAACTAAACTGTAAGTTATGTTTAATACGTTACCCTTATGTACATTTCGATGACATGGTCATCATCCTCAGAGGGTTTTAACACTACTCATCATAGTCCTTTTCAACACAAACGTCTTTCTGTTTCCTGTGTCTGTCTAGAGTAGTGTTAAAACCCTCTGATGATGATAACCATGTCATCGAAATGTACATAAGGGTAACGTATTAAACATAACTTACAATTTAGTTGTTTAGTTATTGTTTTTCTTCGTTGTTTTGTGGTTCGGGTTTTTTTAATTTAAATCAGTGTGATTTTGTCGCTACAGTGCTCTTTTATTTGTTTATACACCTTTTGTCTTCATGCTCTCTTAGTTCGGGAAAATTGTTTACATTGCTCGAAATTCCAGAATTAAAGTGATGAGAGGGTGGTACCAATTAATTCTAGTATTCCTTCTTCCATTTTTATTTTTCTATAGAAAAACAACATGGCAACAACTTGCCTCCTCTCCATGATCACTACTGAGTAACTGAGTGTACGGAAGAAAACACAAAAACTAAAGTGATCCGTATGAGAACCGTATATGTGTGAAGGGATTTCATTCGTTTTCGGTTGCAAACGAACCGAACCGAATGGAACCGCATATGTGTGAAACAGGCCTAAGAAATAATCACAGAAAACACACCATTATATAAATGTGAACTAGAACAGTTCGTGAAACTGAACAAATAATCCGGATCCTTGTTTCAAAAGATTTGTTTCTCCATTCTCCAGTAACAGAAAAGCTTGTTTAGTAGGTAATAGTTCAAGAACTGTTTATTACGATTCACAGAACCGCTACTATTTATTATACATAGCGATCAAATTAATGGCTCTATCAAGTGAACTAGATGAATTGAACCGAATCTTTAAATAGATTTTAACTATGAATCAGAGTTGCCACAGGTTTTACACGGGTGATTCGTACAATACACAACAAACTGTGGGGCGCTGAGAATTTAATTCCAGACAAGAAAAAAAAAACGGTAACCTTTTAACCGCAAGTCGAATTTAAAAACTAAAAATATTTTGCTAGTAGAAAATTTGATTTTCAACAAAATTGCATTCTTGATTTTTTTCCGTATCTCTAATGGTAAGCTCACAAAATGGCCGTAAACTTCAAATTTGTTAAATATCGTCCAAGTTCTTGTATTTCAACCATGTTTTTATACGTTTATTCTAAACCAATTCAAAAGTCTTCCATAGCTTTTTTGTAGATAAAGGTTCAAAGAATTCATATATACCAGTAAAAAAATGATTGAAGTAAAATTAACAAAGTTATTAGCTCAAGAAACAAGCATGTTCAGTAACGAAAGGAAAAAGTTCAACTTTAAGCCTACATAAAAGAAGTAAAATATTTTGTAATTTTTTCATAAATGTAAAAAAGTTTCGTAATTTAGTTCTAAATAGAATTGTATAAAAATATTAATCAATTTCAAATTTTTTATTTTGAAAACAACAGTTTTTATGTTCCTATTACAAGACTGCTAATAAAACTAGGCCTGTTTTGAATTGTAATTTAGGAATATACCCTTTACCCAAAAATGGCATATAATAATAAGAAAGTATAGAGGATAAATCAAAGAATTAAACTGTATACTTGTAAATTATCATTATAAATTTCATAAAAGTATTTGACTTGGCTTAACTTGAATTACAAAATGAGATGAAACAAATGAAACCTCTCGGCGATAAATGACATACAAAAACTGACCGTTGGACACCGTGGGAAGTGTTGAACATGGGTTGAGATCACTATCAAGACGTTTTAACATAGTTTGTTTTCATTATTTATAATATTGGAATATGATATATGATATGGATGTTATGGAACTGTAAATACATTGTTAAATTTTAGTTATTTAAGTATGTAAATATTTAATTCTATGTTGTACGTTATAGCAATACAAAAATATTCTAGTTGCAAGTTTCAATAGACTATAGAAAGCAAGTAATAAATTGCGCATATAAAATATTTGATTTGAATTATAAAAAAAAAAGAAGAAAAAGAAATAAAGTAGTAGATGAATCACATGAAATTAAAACTCGAGTGAAGAAGAAGAAACAAAAATAAAAAATAAAACAGATGTTGCAACAAGGGACAGAAGAAGAGGGAGAATAAATATATATATATATATATATATATATACATAATTAATTTGCTAGGGGTTATTTTGTGAGTAAAACTCCTCCTAGAGTTTTTAACCGATTTTGATGTTTTTGGTGTCATTTTACAGAGCTCACTCTGAAGTTGTGCTTCCCTTAAAATTAGCTCAATGTATGTTAAGGGCTTCGCCCCAGTGGCCCTCAAAGTTGCCATGTTAATCTTATGGAAGGTCAATCTTAAGGAAGAAGAAGAAAGATTTCTTTTGATTTTATCAGGGGCACAAAAAACAGCTGTTCGTATGAAAAGCTTAAAACAGCTGATTTTGATCAACAGCTGATTTTGATCAACAAATGATTTGGATCAAAAACTGAATATAATTTTAGGTTAGGTAAATCAAGCAATAGCGAAGCATTGCCGTGTCCACTAGTTTTTTTTAAAGATAGTTTGCATTTATGTTAAGATATTTTAATAAGTTGGATTGAGGAATTAACCTATTTTTTTGAAAAAAATGTGCGTGGATCTGAGATGGATAGCGGAATCAAAACGAGCCACAACCCGAGATGAATAGGATATACATGTAAATATATAAATGTTCCTATAATAAATAATTGTTGGTAGAATATTATAAGGAGACTAATTATTACATAAATAAGATAGATATAAGAGGAAAACAAGTTATTTGTGTTATTATATTTTTTATGTTATTATAACCTCTATAACGCGATATTTTTAGCTATCTTACGCATTATTAACCTAAATAAAACACAATGCTTCTAAAAGAAACTTTAGTAGTTAAAGCTCAAGAAAAACACGAGAACTACAAATCCCAGAATCGCTAGAATTGCAAAATAATGTTTCACTGGCTAAACCTTGTGCTTACTTCCTTACTGGCACACTATTTTTAACCTAAGCTCAAAACCACATTTGTTATTTCAACGAGCGAGGTCTACTGTTCACAGAACTACTAGTTTATTTATTTTTTGTATAGAGTGATCTACCTCGAAAAGTGCATGGTTTTATGACTTTTTGACAAAAAACTTTTAAAAATTGGAAGATTTTGAGATTTTTTGTGATTTTCGTTGTGAAGCCATATCCGTGGGAAGTAGTAAAGTTGAAATTCAGATTCAGCACACCAAAAAACACATAGATCGAGTGAAAAAAAGCTTCTATATTTTTCCTGGAAAAAACACCATTTGACTGGACCAAACACCCCCTCCCGCCACTGAACTGAATTTTATTTATTCGACCAAATATGCAGCCATAAGTAAAGTGCCAAAATTCGGGAAATGGTTCTATGAGTCAAAATAAAGAAAAAATCAAGAATAAATTTTTTCCAGATATCCACCATTTTGTTTTTTTTTACAAAATAATTCATATCTAGAGAACGGGTTGACCGATTGAGTACAAACTTGGCATGAAGTTTAACGTAACAATGATGCGTTTCAAAATGGCGGCTGTTTGGAAATTTCAAACCAAAATTTCTCAAAAACAGTACACTTTAATAAAAAATGTCAAAACAGCTTTTCTGTATTTCTTTCCCTATCGGATGCTATAACTGTCAGACCCCGCCAGACTACATTAAAACTTATTTCTTCGTTCTTATCCCGAGTTGAATGAGGCGGCAGACCTTGAGTCGGCATTAAGCTAAAAAGGTCCCTGACTCTAAACAGAAGATTTCTAGGACTTAATTCCGGGAGATCTGAAAATCATTTGGTCCCAAATACATATAATCTGATAACCACCATTCCAGGAGGAGAGCACAACGTTTGGGAGCCGTAAAACCGCACAATTTTCGTACTTTTCTCAGTTGTTTGAAAACGGCGCGCCGTACAGAAAAATTGATTCTTTTGAAATCTAAAAATCTTTAAATTATGCGACGAATGAGTGTACCTAAAGCATCACATTCGGTTAGTAGTATAGCCAAAATTGACTGTCAAAAAAGGCAATTTTTACCTTTTCCGTGCAAACTTACATATCACGATTTTTTAATCGCACACATTTCTGATACGGCTAATTCAATTGAAAGAACCCATAGAATGAAAGTTGTAGACATGTGAAATTGCAAGTTAAATACACATTATAAATGTCAAAATTTCTAACTTAGTCAATTTTTAGTACTGTACCCTACTGCAGTTATTACAAACAGAAACAGTCATTGTATATCATTATGTCCGAACATGCCGCAACACTTAACGGATTCTAGCAAGGTCGGTTTAAGGTCATAAGACACACTGTTATGTTAACGTACGTCGTCAACCTTCCCACCATGCAGGGATTCCAAATACTATATTATTTTAAAATTCTCACACACACACACACACACACACACAATCGATATAGGTTCCAACAACATACCACAATCGAAAGATTTTGATAATATTTAAGACCCTTTTCTGAACTGGCTCCGTATTATTAGCGAATTTCCAAAGGAAACAAGGGCTATCGCAGTGACTCTTATAGCAAGACCTAAGGTCGGGAGTGGTCAACGAGCACCGATCACAGTCCCCAGAACACGTTTATATAATATGTGTTCGCTCTCTGTCGCATTTTACGTCACGGTTTTTTGACAGGAATACATTTTTTTTAGTTTTTTTCGTGGAGATTATTGTGCACATTTTATTTTACACGACCTTATTGCATCTCTGGTTACCCCGCAATCGAACAAAACGTAAAATACCATCTGGCAGCTTCTGATCCGAGACGGCAAGGCCGAGCTGAAAGAAGCAGCGCGTGAGCCAGGGCTCCAGGCTGAGATGCAAATTCTCAGGGACGGATTTAGTAGTTTGCCGCCTGTAGGCTTGGTCCCATTTGCCGCCCCCATTTAGTTTCGTTTTATACAACTACAGAATTAATTGGTGTTATCTTCTATACTAATATTATAAAGAGGTAAAGTTTGTTTTCTTTTTTTTTTTTGTTCTGGGGACCATAATCGGTGTTCATTGACCTTAGATCTCACCATACGATGCTCTGCAATAGCTCAACTTTCCTATGGAAATTCGCTAAAAAAATACTTATTCTTCTAGCACGTCGTATAGAGTGTAGCATACGCTAGAAATTTCGAACATTTGCTTTGAGTTTTGCTTTGTCTATACTATTATTATAAAGAGGTAAAATTTGTTTGTTTGTATGTAGGGGGTAATCTCTGGCACTACTGAACCGATTGAAGAAATAGTTTTACTAATAAAAAGCTACACTATCCCTGAGTAACATAGGCTATAATTTATTTCGACAAAACCCTTTTTTTATTTCAATATTTGTAAATTTAGTCGGAAAAATTCTTAGGTTAGGCCTAGATTGATAAACCAACACATGTATTTACATTTATTACCATAGCAACCAATTGAATAAAATAACAGATTAAACAGCTGTTTGCTCCAGTATTTCCATAACAGCTGATTTCAAAATTTGAAACAATTACTTTTGTATTTCTAGCTTTTAGGTTAGGGTTTTAAAGTGTAGACCTGAGCCTTACTGGTTCTTTTAACCATTATTATAACTGCTGTTATAAAATATAAGAAATAATTTAATTTGAACATTTAACATTATTTACCATCTTAGATTTGAGGTTATATTAATCCTACACCTTTATTGTAAATAAAACATACCATATGTTTTTATAAGGTTCCATTGGGGGTTGGCGTGCGGAGCACGCAGGGGATCTCCCCTAGTATTTTATAAATATAATAGCTCAATTTTGTTTTTATAATTAATTTGTGTTCACGTAATAAATTAGATAACATTAGTTTTAGTTGACTTTTTTTACAAATGTCTTTTAAGATTCGTTAGGTAAGTAAAAGTGTCTAATTCTGTTCTTTGAGGTTAGTGACACGATTTAAATATTCCTAGACTGTAAACTTAAACGACTATATTTTACATAAATAAAGTACTGTGTTCAATTAACTTCTACTGGATAAGAATAATGAAGTTAAAGCTATTTAAAATGTAGTTCATAATTGGTTTATTGTTTGGTATTAAAAATAAAGTACACCTACCAACTACATCAACATTTTACATACAATAAACTTAATAAATTTAAATAACCCACATAGGATTTACATTTTGCACCTTCATTCGTGTTACATCACTTTCTTGCGGGATTTTTTTAAGAGCAAACTTATTTATGATGTCTTTATACGAAAGTGTTTTTTGTGGTTTTGTCTCGATACACAGTAAAGAAAGTGAGTTCAACCTTCCTTCAGAAATGCTGGTTCTTATAGATAGTTTTTAACTCTTCCGAGGCGGGGAAAACTACGTTCTCCGGCACAATTTGCACAGGCTTATTCTTAGTGCGATGTCCAAATTCGGGTACACAGGAAATTACATCGTAGAAATTTTGAAATTCTTTGCAAAGATTTTTCTGCTGGGTGCAATCCCTGCAACACAGTACTGTACTTTTGGAAGAGGATGCACTCTTCAACAAAATCAAAATCGTATGTATATATGATAGCTGATATGGTAGAGATTAGTTGCATTTTCCTCATACATATCTTTCTTGTTATCATGCAAATATAACTAAGATAAGATGTAAAACCTGTCTTGAAACTCGTTTTAGGCTATTCGTCTCTTCTTGGACTCACCATTAAAAGAATCTATTATCAATAGAAACGTATTTAATCTTATAGGTCGTCCTTTCCGGGAAAGTTTATTTCTCCACTTTGATCTTCGTCAGGCCAAACTTCCCTTTTTACTTTCTCACTATACTATAGTAGGCCTATAGAGAAAGTATAATCGCAAAAAATCGATGTTGAGATTTTTGTGGAAATATCCGTTTTGGGACTCCCTGAGTCCAAAAAAGTGGGTTTTACAAAATGTCTGTCTGTATGTATACAAAGCTAGAGCGAAAACTGATCGATTTCAAACAAATTTGCAATAGACATGTCAAGTAAGCCTGTATAGATGCTCGAAAAACGATTTTGAAAAAATTTGAAAAACAACCCCCTTTTTGACAAAAAAAACCCCAAAAAATCAGTTATTATTATTTTATAAAAAAACGGCTGTAACGATTTTGATAAAATTTGGCTTATTTGTAGCCTTTAATGTACCCTACCATATGCAAAAAAAATCATCTTTCTAAAAATTCTCGTTTAACTAATAATAATAATAATAACTGATTTTTGGGCGTTTTGGCCATAAAGGGGGTTGTTTTTCAAAACTTTTCAAAACATTTTTTCGTGCATCTATACAGGCCCAATTGACGTGTTTGGTGCAAATTTGTTCGAAATCGATAGAATAGTTTTCTCTCTAGATAATAATAATAATATTTATTAGTTAATAAATAATTATTAGTTCACCTACAATTAATTATGAAGTCACAGTGAATCTGTTTAATAATTTAAAAATGTTTGTGGAAAAGTATGAGCCAGTTCGTGGTACCGTGTATTGTCATTCTTATGCTGTTTTTTTCGTAGTCTATATTTATTGTTATATCGAAGGCGAATTCCTCAGGCTACATGAAAATTACGGAACACGATTACGTGCTGTAAATTCATATTAGTTCATAGAAATTAGGAAGAGTGAAACAAATTTCCTAGCGCTATACATTTAAACTAATTATCATTTTTTGTAAATTCCAAAGGGTTTATTTTCAGTTTTTAAAAAATTCCTAATTACCGCCCCTAAAAATGTGCTGCTGTAGGCTGCAGCCTACTAAGCCTATTTAGAAATTCGGCTCTGCCAAATTCTACTAGTATATTTCGTACACGCAGACAGCAATTTTATTCAGCGCTACCGTGAGTAGACCAATTTCCCAAATAGTCGTTTAAAACCCAAAAACATATAAAATTATTTTTAAAAATTTGTAATATCTTATAACATTTAAAAAAAATCATCCTCCTCCCGCCATTTTTCTATTGTGCTAAAAACGGTACTCATTTCAAACGGAAGCAATTTTTTAATTTTAAGAGATTTTCAGTGTATGTTTAGTTTAAAAAAACGTCCCCGTTTCTTGGTAGAATTTCTTCTATTAATGAACTAGAACGTGTTGTTCCATCTATGTATTTTACATATCAGTCTGGAAGTAAACTGCGGTAGCAATCGTGCCATTCAGAAAAAGGGACTGGAGCAGGTAGTCTTCTTGTGAAATCTGCCTGATAACTAAAAATCTTAATTTTATAATCTATACAAATTCTTCAGGCCACCACATTTCAGGAGTTGAGTTGTTTCCAGTTGTATTTCTGGTGCAACACATTAGAAAGTTGTTTCCACAAATGTCACGAGCCGAGCGCGAGCACTGTAGTTCAATACCATGGGCGTTGGTAGAGGTCTAAACAAGTATAGTATAGAAGTTTATAATTTACAAAGATGTTTTCGGCCTTTCCCAACACCACCTATAGGTGGTATTGCCTTTCCCCGTCTCGAATACTTAAACTTGATTACAAACATGAAACCATATTTTAAACTATCACTATTGGGCTATTGGTCTGAATCGTTGCTATTTCAATAAGACATTAAACGTTTGACTTCTGTTAATTTACAAATATAGGCCTACCGTCAACGAAAAAAGTGAACAATAATACAGTTTTTTTATTTGGGGTTGAAAAAGTTGATCTTTTGTTTTGTTTTCCAAAATTTATTTCAAGTCTTTGAGTGAAATGTTTAATTATAGGCTCTGAACATTTGCCGCATTGAAAATGCCTAACGGTGTAGACTCAAGTTGGATAAAGTTTGTTGTTTGTAGGAATAAGTAGTTTTTTCTAAAGTAGTAAGTAAAAAAAGCGTGAAACCCGACTTCTAACCTCAAAACAAGTCATGTAGCTTTTGAGTTCTATACATATTAAACTTAATTGACCGAGCGAAGCGAGGTCTCCGTTTTAGCTCGACCTTTCAGCATTTAGTAAGTGTATCTGTCTGTCTCACAATTACGGCCAAACTCCTTGACCGATTGTCATGATTTTTTGCGTGAATGTTCCTTATTCCTAGGCAGAGCTCTTTATATTGACGGGTTTTTCCATTTTTCATTTTAACCCCTTAAATAAAATTAAAATGGCGGCCGCACCGTTTCTCTCAGTGTAAGCTTTGGCACCAAAGCCAGTTTGTGGCTTAGCCGTAAGAGGAATTGAAAAACTAATAACATTTTGCGGGTAGCATATTTGATGTTATACAAAATTGATTTGTTGATTTTTTCCGTATCTCTAACGGTAAGCAACATGGCCGCAAACTAAACATTTGTTAAAACTCGTCCAAGTTTTTGTATTTTAACCATGTTTTTATACGTTTATTCTTTAGATATCTTCATCAAACCTTATAATTTTATGGAAAGGGGGAGACAGAATAAGAGAGAGAGCGCAACCTGCTGTCTTGCTCTTTCCTTCGTTACGTCAGTGTGGCCGCTGTGACTGAGTTGTGGAGGGGGAGCCGAGATAAGAAGCCCGATTGGCGTTGCGTCGCATTTACTGAGTTGTAGTCGTTTAAAATCACGTCTGTTATTTCAACGAGCGAGAACTACTAGTATTTTGAAGTTAATTTTTTTTCTCGTGTGTATCAAATTAATGTTTTACGGGATCTTACTACTATTTGTTCCACATTCACCTGTCAGTATATGGGAGATTCACTAACTACTAAGTATTCCAAACTGTTTGGGCGCTTGCGGGTTGCGTCAACTGCCTCGCTGTCAGCCTGAAGGCGTCGCAGATTAATATCAATCTTTTTCCTGGCCATAAAAATTACAAACAATTTAAATTTAACCTTTTAACCTATGATATTTTGATTGCAAATGATTTATAAATTTGTTTACAGTTTAAATCGTAGTTTTACCATCACATTTATACTTAAATTATTTTATTTTCACCCGGGCAACATGTGGACAATAATGAACTTTACTTGTGCGTTTCATGTGTTGTGTTACTCGTGTGTGTAAAGTGTATTTACGACGATCTCACTACACTCGATTCCACGTTCACCGTGCAGTCTTACGGGAGAATAGACATGCTACTACCTTTACAGCGAACATCACATCTATTGTCATGCGGGTTGCGTCAACTGACCGAGCGTTGCATGGGAGTTGAGGATTTTTTAGTTTGCTATTATCGGTGAGACTGTCGTATGGATAACATGGCTTATGGTCGCCTGTACTGCACGGTGAACGTGGAATCGAGTGTAGTTAGAGAAATGGTTTAATTTATTTAATTAATTAGTGCGTACTTGTGTGACCGGAAGACGGGGTAACCCGAAACCGAATCCGTCTCCAGAGCGCCGAGTCTCCACAGCGCCGAGCGGGCTACTGACAGTTTTGACAGCCGATTTGGAATTCACAAAAGCAACGAACCGTAATGATGGCGTGTGCCCAACTGAGCATAGTAGATGATCAGCACTGGAATGACGCAAATTTTGAATACATTTCATTGCAGACATTAGCTAACTTAACCCTACCTAACATTGCTCGAATTCTAAAGTGTATTTTTAGTTTAATAAAAATATAACAAGTATTTACTCCTTCACCGATTAAACTCATAGATATTAACCCTCGTCACTTCTGCACCACTGAGCAGACCCTTTGATAATATATGGTCTCGGAGCTGTGGAGACTAATTTACCCTCGGCGCTGTGGAAACGTCTGCCCCCAAAACCGCGGTTGCCACAGCAATAATAACAAGGATTGAATAGACGTAAAAAAGGTAAATTTTATACCTATTTTTTATATTATTTTATTGCTCAACTAATTACTTGGTTCTCTCTAAGAACTCAGCGTTGCTTACAAAATAAAAACGAAATTTTTAAAACAGAAAACAAAATCTAAAGAACTATAACTTAAACAATATTACCCGTAAATTGTGGGTTCGACTGTAGTTTTTAAAATAATACGGTCTTTGAAAAATGCAGTAATCTCAGTCTTAGTAATAATCTAAATACGTCTTGACCCTCATTTCGGACGCAAGGCTGATTTATGAAGTATCACCAAGTGTGTTTGTATACAAAATCCATTAGCTATCTTTTAAACAAAACATGACTTTCATCCGGTGTCTTCAAACTATCAGACGACAGAATTTCTCAGTTTGGTGGGAGAATCGGGCGTTGACGGAAGTATTTCTTCTGCGTAACGTAGTGTAATTTATTGTTATACGCTAAAACAATAACAGTTGTATGAAAACATCACATATAAAATATATTTTACAACTGTATTCAAATTGAATTAAAGCATATTGAAATAAATAGTCAATAATACCAACGAAAATAACTCAATTTAAAATAAATAATCAAAAATAAAGTGCGTACAACAGCTTTGTCTAGACAGTGGGCCAATGTTTTACGGGGGCTAAGCGCAGTGACTGCCATTACTTACGGGCACTCCGTACTGACAACTGAATGTGGAACCAAGAATAATTAATTGAGTTTATAAAAGCGACTCTGGAACAATGGAATGTATTAGGCCTAAACAAACCGTTTAAAGTTTATTCATGATTCGAACAGAAGAGAATCTACGTGCCATCAATTAACTCTCGTTATGCAGAACAGGTTAGGTTCCATTCAATGAGTGTTTACAAAATAAGGTCAATATTGTTGATTGTATACACACAATAAAACAGATGATTCTCTGCGCCTCTGGGTCAAGGACAATAGTTACATCACACTTCCCAAATCAGCTGTTCTATTGTTGGTTTACTTTCACGTATGCAGGTTAAACACGTGGGAGACGATCAGCTGTTTGTTGGTTTACTTTCTCATGCAGGTGAGACATGCATCAGACGATTAGGCCAGAATAAAAGAGTTGCAAAGCCGATTGTAATCACTTGAAATATAATATCGGCTACCTAGCCGAGGGTTCCTACAGAATTTTGGTAATTTCACTGATTTTTTCTCAACTTCCCTAACCGACTTACGGCATATTTTGAAATTATTTTACTACAACATTTGCATTCCATTTTAGTAACATAAAGTCTATTGCAAACATTTCAGCCTCCTCTACAGCTGCACGTGCTCTTTACATTACCATCCACGGAGTCAAAGAAAGCAGCTGTATTTTAGTATATAACCCCAGTAGGTTTACAAATAGATTTAATTTAAAATAATTTGATCACGCACATCAACCGCTGACGTGAGTTGAGCGATTTTCCAAATTAAATTTATATTCTAGTCTTTCAACCAACTATTTGGGAAATTGGTCTATTCACGAAGGCGCCGAATAACTGCCTCTGCCTGCATGTACGAAATATTTTAGTAGAATTTGTTTGCACTTTCAGCTCCAGTCCACGAGCTGCTTCATTCCGCTCGCAGCGCAAAAACAAACTTTGAGAGTTTGCTCTTCAACCTTGCGGCCTCGGATCAAAAGCTGCCACCACAGTACAATCCTTACGTGGGTTTGAAACCGGATACTTTTATGGTATTTTACGTGTAGATCGATTTTGGAGGTACCAGACGGTCGCGTAATAAAACAAAATGTGCGGAAAAATCTACTATATTCATTTTTTCAGATAAAATCCTCGAAAAAGTTTCATTCTGGTACGAAAAATTAAAAAAAAAAGTTACTTCCGGGTCAAAAAAGTGCTTCCAGTTGTTGGATTTTTTGGCTAATAAACTCGTCCGAGAGACTTGGACATCCAACGTGTGTACCAAATTTAGACTTAAAATGCGACCGCTAGAGTGCGAACACATATATAATTTCTAACGACATCCCCAAAACGTTTTTTCTGGGGACCATGATCGGTGCTTATAAACTACTCCCGACCTTAGGTCTTACCATTAGGGTCACTGCAATAGCTCATCTTTCCTATGGAAATTCGCTAAAAACAGTCACTGCAATTGCTTAT
>JAGFPH010000384.1:154469-165050 GCA_018207615.1 Philaenus spumarius | reverse complement strand
CAGTGATAATATTACTTTGTGATTGTGTGTTAGACTGACAAAGAAAATGCATTATGCGTTAACTGGTATTGCATTAGTATCAATCAGTATGAGTGATAGCTTTAATTACATTCGTTCTTCAGAAAAAAGCTAAAGGTTAGCTGAAAATATAAAATCACTATTAATAAATGATTTGTGAGTTAGGCACGACTTTGTAATAATAAATATACAATTTTTCTCAATAATCTATACTTATAAGTCAGTGGTGACAACTGTGACAAGGTTTAAAACTAGTCTTCGCAAGAACTAAACAAAATGATTCCCTTTAGTTGTAGGATTTTACATAGTTGCATTCAACTAAAAATATATGTAGAAAGTAGAAACACTTAAATGTATTCTTAATGAATAAAATACATTTTTTTAAACTTTTGAAATAAGAAAGAATGTTTGTATTATTTAAACTATTTTGTTTCCTTAGGTGAATTTCACAAATTATTCAGAATCAAAGTCATTGGTTTGTGAGACTTTATCCAAGCCAACTTCATTATGTTTATAGACTTATAAGTTAAATTATGTCCAATACACTTTATTACCGACAATTCCAGTTACAAATCTACAACCCTTAACTAAAAAGGGTAAAATTCATTCATACATAAAAGGTGCAGAATTTGGAGTTAATACGTGTAACAGGTTTAAAATTACAAAGGGGTTGCGAAACTTTCGTATCACCCTGTCTGTATATAAATTCTTCTGTACTTGTGTATGTCACTGAACTCCTCCTAAACGGCTGAACCAATTGTGATGAAGTTTCTTATCTGTTGGCTGTACTGTATATCAGCTGACTGATTCAACAAGAATGAATGTTCGTTTGCCAACAGGTGTAACGATGTTCAACTTTTTTTAATTTTTGTATTGTGTTTTTTACGTTTTTAATTTATTTTGACAAAGTCCCAATGGACATAGATGTATACGTGACACGTGTGATTTAAAAAAAGTGAATATGGGTTTCTAGTTAGCCGTACAGTGTTTGATAATGCGCTGAGTCACGAAACAGCTGTACCATTTCGTAACGAGGACAAGGATACGTTATTGACGATAAGAAATTATATTTATAATTTGAATCACGTATCAGTTAGCTATTAACTTTTAAAAAATATTTAAATGGAGGACCTACTTCTATAAAATAAAAACAAATTGCACTAACTTCCTACAATGTATAAATCTAAAATTATTTAATATTATTCTTGATATAAAAAAAACGTTTGCAATATTCGATTACTTAAGTACTTAAAAGGATGAAATAGGATAACCACCCTTAAAATTAAATCAAGGAATAGCGAAGCTTTGCCAGGTCCACTCGTATATATACAATTTTTAATGACACCCTAAAACGTGTTCTGGAGACCATGATCGGTGCCCATTTACTACTCCCGACATTAGGTCTCACCATAAGGGTCACTGCAATAGCTCATCTTTTCTAAGGAAATTCGCTACAAGTAAAATCTAAATAGTTAGCCTATATGTTACCATAACAACACAACATATTATTATGTGCAATCAAATTGTTCATATTATAACGTGCATCATACCTCTTGAAACACTCTGTATGTACAAACCATCGTAAGATCTATAAAACTGTTCTATTTATGATTCTTGCGCAAAAACATCCCTGCAAGAGGGTGGAATGCAGGCACGTAATGAATTTAAATAATTGCACATTCTTTGATGGGGTGGGCAGCGGTGTACTGCGTTGTTTTGGACTTGGAGCTATACACAAAAATTCTTTATTTCGTATGAATATTTAAAATATTAAACTTTACTTTTTAACAAAAAACAAACAAACTTTTGTCTGTAGCTCAAAAAGCAACTGAATAGAAGAAATATAAAATTTCTTGGTAATTGTTTACAATTGAACTGACGTAACCGTTAAAATTCTAAGAATAAAAAAACAAAATCAAACCCATTTCCCGGTCTTCAAGAAAAATGCAAATAAATGTGGTCTAAACCGTTTTAAAATGGTGACTGAGCAATGACTGAAAAAGTGGACAAATTTAGGAAAACTCGCTGATTATGTTAAACTGTTAAAGATAAATGTAAATATTTTCAATGAAAAGGTACAATACAAAATGCTTACGAAACCCACGAGCTAGACTAGAGACAAGTCTTTAAACAATAATAATATTTCTAATTTTCAGGGTAGAATCTTGTTTAAGGCTAGACCTAGGCCTAAGTTATTAGCGAATTTCCATAGGATAGATAAACTATAGCAGTGACTCATCTAATGACTAACGGCCTCGTTTTACGTCAGATTTGGTTCAAATTTGGAACACAAGTGGGTTTTCTAAGTCGCTCGAACGAGTTCGTTAGTCAAAACAATCCAACAACCGGTAGTAAAAAACAGAGAATGAAACTTTCTTGCTGTTTTATAAAAAAAAAAAATATGAAATTATTTTGCGAATTTTATTTTTTACAAGACCTTATAGTTCGTTCTGATTCACCCAAAATTGATAAAAAAAAGTAAAATACCATAAAAGTCTTGGCAGCTTCTGATCCGTGAAGCGAGTTTGTCAGCTGCAAGCGAAGCGAAGCAGTCCATAATCCGAGGCCGCTAGATCGAGGTATAAACTCGCAAAGTGAGGTTTCCACTGCGAGCGTAACGAAGCTGTGCTTGAGGTCTTCAGGGAGAAGCAACTGAGCGTGGAAGCTGATGTGCAAACAAATTCTACTAATATGCAGTATTGAGTACATGCAGACAGCTACTCAGCGCCTTGGTGAGTAGACCAATTTCCCAAATAATTGGATAAAATCCTAAAACATAATTATAAATTTAATTTTATAAATTCGCTCAACACACTGAAAAGTAACATGGGACTACAAGCAAATCAAGCGAAGGACTTAAATTCGACATTCGGTTTTAGCAGATTATTATAGTTTAATTTCTTGTGTACAAGACATGGGCGGATCCAGCCGGTTTTCAAGGAGGGGGCTGTCTGGGAGGGGGGTGTATAGAATATATTTTTTTTTAATACCGGGCTTGAAAACGTCTTTTTAGACTATTTCACGATCACCCATTAAATAGGAATTAAGGATTATATGCTTTACCGAAAAATAAAGTTTTATTATAACAAATTGTAGAGAATCATAGAATTGAACTGTATACAGGTACAACCTCGTTGTCGGCCCCCTTTAAGTCGGATCTCCGGGTAACCCGGACCGGTTTGCAATAAATAAAAATATGCATTTTGGTAGCGCTATTGCTTTATACGAGCGCATAATCGTAGCGTACTGCTCGGTGATCGTGTTTCCGCCGAATTTGTTTGCCGTGCGGCACGTAAACGTTACTCGAAGTTGACGCAACAGAAACTTACAAGCTTTTTCCCCAAAAAGTAGACAGTCCACAGAAGTGTTTTTCGTTTTATTGTGACCAGTTAATATTTTTATAGTGTTTTTCTCCGTAATAAAGGAAAATCTTGTAAGTATTCAGTGTATTTTCATTGTTTGATGTTTTATGCTCTTTCTCCGGCTAACACGGTTTTTCGTTATATCGGATCGGCCGTGGTTCCGGCTGGTCCGATTTAACGAGGTTGTAGGCCTAATGTACTTGCAAATTTTAAATATATTTATTCTAAAAACTTATTCCACTAAATTTCAACAACTAAAGAAAATTCTCACAAACTTATAGTAGGCCTATATAGTTTCAGAAAGACATGAAAAGGTAACAGCTAACGCGCCTAGGGCGTTGAAAATGTACATATTTCACGGAAATACACGAATAGTTCGGAACACTAAACCAGGTTTTACTTATATTAAACGAAAATATAGAACTTGCCCTTCAAATCGATATAAAAACTATTATACGAATACTGCATATATTATAGCTTATAGATTTGTAATAGATACACATCGATTGCAAAATGTGCTATCTCATTTTTTTTAAACTGTCCAATGACAAGGGCTTACATACAAATTCATATCTAAGAAACTATAAGAGTGGAGAATGATTAGATCGTGGTAGAAAGTTAAAATCTTGACAAATCCATTGGTGGGTTTATCTTCTTCTCAAAACAAGTCTGTCTAACGATTATGTGCCTTTAAAAAGTGACGAGTTTGAGTTGCATCAATATTGATTTAGGCAACTACAATTTTGCAACGATGATTACATATATAAATATACTTTTTAGAAGAAATTTGTAAATACAAAAATTGAAGTTTAAAACATTTTCTTTCCATATTGTTTTATTGAGACTTGATAATATTTAGTGGGTGAAATATTCGATACAAGTTGTGTTGTCTGAGACAACTCAATTTCAATTAAGCAGTCTGTCACTTAGACGATTAAACAAAAATATAATAACCCAAAGGGGGGGGGGACTGTGGGGGCTGCAGCCAATGGTACAAGATCATAGCAGTTAAAAATGGTTTGAAACCAAGAATAACTCGGAAAATGATATTCATGTAGTCGATGTCAGGTTTAAGAAAAGAGACCTCTTGTTTGGGGAAATATCATGGCTCTTTCTAACAAGATTTTGTTCTAAATCACACTCTTGTTTCACAAAATACCTTGTTCTGAATTCTAGCGGCAGTTTAGAAAACTAAGAATAATTTTGCCTAGAAGAAGAACATTTTCTGATTTAAAATAATACTTGCTCTACAAGATTTTCATTTTCATTTATTGATGTAAGCCTTCGTGCCTTACCAATTTGTAGAGTTCTATCGTTAAGTAGTTACTTTCATTAATTTAATGATTAATAATAATTATTAATTCGAGTCAAGGAAAGAAAAGCAACAAAAATTTCGCTTAACTAGTAGGCCTATAACTGCATTGAGAAAGCCACATGTGCAGCACTCATTAACTCTGTTAAAAAATTAAAAAAGTGAAATTGTCTACAACTATCTTAATTTTTTTAAATGCAACGAGTCTTAGCTGGAGCCTTTCAAAAATCGAAAAATTCCAATTGCAAGTCCAATTTATATGTAAACGGCTAGATTTGTCAAAAAAATAAAAGAATCAATTTTTTTTAAATGATGTGTAAAATTCATAAACGGAATTAAAATAGGGATTTGTGTAAGAAATTTCAAAGTTGGCTAACATATTGTAAAATGGCGGCCTATTTTAAAAATTGTCTTTTTTGCCCACTTTAAAATTAATGTGAAGTTCCCCAAAAGACGGCAGAAAAATATTTCTGAGTTGACCGCAGCTCTCCAAGTGGCAGAACTGTATAGCTCGTCAGTTTTAGCCACAGAATATTGAATAGAATAGAAGCGGCATAGGGTAAGATGATGTGAATCAACTCCCGCTCTCTAACCCCCTCTCCTTTGCCCTCAATAACACACCCTTCCGCAGTTTAACACAATTAACCTACACCTTCCACGTTACATCAGAACTCTCCACGTGTGTTTATGTTACTCCTTGTTTAGACTTTGTTATTGAAGTTTCTTTTTCTGTGTATTGTTACTTTTTTTATGTTATAATGCCTTTGGTTGTAGCTTGAGAGAAGTTAGCCCTAAATTTAAATTTAAACAGTAAATTTAGTCGGAAAAATCTTAGGTTAGGCCTAGACTGATGAATGGATCACATGTACTTACATTTATTACCATACCAAAATATTGAATAAAATATCAGATAAAAAATCTGATTCAAACTGTGAAGCAATTATTTAAATTTCTAACTTTTAGGTTAGGTTTTTATTAAAGTGTAGACCTGAGCCTTGCAGGTTCTTTTAACCTTTATTATAACTGCTGCTATAAAATATACGAAATAATTTGATTTGAACATCATTATTTACCATCTTAGCTTTGGGCTTATTATTAATATTATTATAAAGAGGTAAAATTCTTTTGTTTATTTGTTTGTATGTAGGTGATAATCTCTGGAACTACTAAACCGATTGAATAATAGTTTTACTAATAAAAAGCTACACTATCCTTGAGTAACATAGGATAGAATTAATTTTGATTTAAGGGTTAAAACAACCCCTAAAACAATAAAAAATAATTGTTATATTTTCCTTAAACAGTTATTGAGCTGAAAGTGTGTACATTTATATTTGACATCATACATAAAATAGTATCATAGATTGACATTTTGTCTCATGCTGCTAAGGGGTGAAAATGTCCTAGTAAAAATGTTGATTGTTATACTTTCCTTAACACTAGAAAAAAACCCTTAATAAATTAAGGAATTTAAAAATAAGAAATGACTATGTTACATCCTAATTAAGATAAATAAGACAAATGATTTAACGGTGAAAAGGTTTTTTTCTTCAACAGATAACTTTTTAGAACAAGAAGCTCACTATCCATTACTTTTAAAAAGCATAGTGGCATAATATTTTAAAATAAGGCTATTTCATCTCATAAATGTGAACAAAGATCAAATCCAAAAAAATAAAATAAGATCGAGAAACAACAAATTAGAATTTTTCCAGGGACAATAATTATTTTAAAATAATCTATAGTTAAATACCTAAATAAAATATGTAAACATAAATACAATTTCAAAAAGTTAATTTTTGTATGAAACTTACCCTCCTACCAATTATGTTATGTTAACTACTTATAAACATTCGGACAGTGAAGTAAAACAAAATTAGTAAAACTAAATTGTTATGTTTCTAATACTTATTTCACCTATTTCACACGGTGGACCATGGTTTAAATAAGTTATTTACAACACTGTTATTGTTGAAACCTTGGTTCACTATAAAATAAAGATAATATCAAAATCGTAATAAATGTGTTTTATTTATTTTGCTCACTGTCCGAATATTAATACGTTTCACAACATTCAGAATTCATTAGAACAATTATTAATGTAATTGTATTAAGTAGGTCTAACTGACAACTATTTGGGCTTAAGCCCTTGTAAGCTTCATTTGCACAAAAAAAAAAACACATTCCACAAAACTCTTTATGGGAGCAAAACAGTAACACTTCATCAGAAAAAGGTAATTGAGACAGCGCTTGTGAAGGAACTGAGAGGGCAAGAGAGTGGGGGGACAGCTACGAGGTTTGACTCACATCACTCCACCCCGCCTGGCCATTGGTGCCGGTTCTACTATATTACATGTTCTGTGGTTTTAGCATGGACTTTATGATGCGCTGGCGGGAGGGAAGAATATAGGCAAGTGGGGACGCCGCGCAGTCCGCTGGAGGGGAAGGGACAATACGCTCTACTTACTATCAAAGTTGTCGCGACAGCTTTGTGTTGCAACAAGTAAATTCTGTATAGATATGGGACTTTTTATATCTAGCCTATACATAAATAGAATAAAAGTTTTGTATGTAGACCGTTGAGAATAGTGTGATTTTTCGTTTATTTACGTTTCATACACCAAAGAATCCGAAACAAGCCTTACCCCAATTTTTGTCTGTCTGATGTCGGTAACGCTCGCGGACCTGCGTCTTGTTCACGGTTAAGGTTAAAACAACTTATAACGATAGATATAATAACTATTTTAACAAAGAAACAAACATGAGTAACAATAAAAACTACATTTTGATACTATTTACAAGTGTTAAGTAAAATAAATAAACTTATAACTTATTATTTAAAAAAGTACATCAGTAGGCCTACGTTTATTCACGTAAAAGTATCGTTAGTAGTGTATTAAAATTGTGTCATTTAATATTACGGGATGATTTTGATATCAGCTGTTCAAATTAATTTAGTAAAATATTAAAATCAATTATTTAGTTAGTGCTGTAAACGTAAACTAGGCCTATGTTGTAATTTTTACTTCAGGAATGTTACTGAGAAACGATAGGTTATTTTGAAAATAAATATATTAAATTTATTATTGATATTATTAACGACACTTTTCATCACACGGGCCAAAAGTGACACGATGAAAGTCATTCACTGTCCTTCGAATTACGCCTAAATCAAAACTATCTAAGTCACTTTTTACTTTCTCCCCCTATACCATAGTATATGGAGAAAGTATTGTATTCGTCAAAATTTTCGAGTTTGAGTTTTTGGTGGAAATATCCGTTTTGGGTCCTCTTGAACCTAAAAAAGTGGTTTTCGGAGTGATGTCTGTGTGTGTGTCTGTGTGGATGTTATCAGACCTAGAGCTTAAACCAGTCGTCCGATTTTGATGAAATTTGGTATGGAGGTACTAATCCACGGTATCTCCAGGCGTTTTTTCATTTTTGTGAATTTTTATTTTTAAGGGTAGTTTTCCCATAAAAACCCTTAAAATAATTGAAAATCAACTTTTCTCAAAAACGGCTCTAACGATTTTGATTAAAATTTTGTAATTTATTAGGGACCTAAAGTACTATAAACTGTAAAATTTTAATCAAAATCGTTCTAGCCGTTTTTGAGAAAAGTTAGTTTTTCCGTTATTTTATGGATTTTTATGGGAAAACAACTTTAATACAAAATCACCTCTCCTACCCCACCCTACAAGTCACCGTGAATCTGTTTAATAATTTAAATATGTTTGTGAGAAAGTAAGTGCCAGTTCCTGGTACCGTTTATTATATTTTTTCGGTGTCTAGCGTTGTTTGGAGTACTAAAAGTAGTGCCAGATTCACTACAACTTTTTTCCTCCTTCAATATTCTCTTTAATGTGCTCTTTGAAATACCAGTTGCCTGTACAACTAGTTCCTGAACCTTTGTCAAATTAATCGGAGCATTTGTTTACGCTTCTCTTTTCATGAAGTGGTAAACATTAACAACGATCTCACGGGTTTGGTAGTGAAAACTTTTCTACCGCCTAACTTTGCTTTGACACTGCCTTAGATTAAACCTAATAATTATACAAATATAAACAATAAAAAATAAACAACGCAAAAAACAATAATAAACAGTGATAGTTAAATAGTAAATAGATTTGTGCGTGGACAATAATGTTATTGAAAACCCGTACAAGGCTTCTATATACTACTAGCCCAGATACCACCTTATACAGGTATATTTTAGCATTGAGTTTTCTAGTTACTTTCTCACTATACTATAGTATAGAGAAAGTATAGTGATCGTAAAAGAAATCGATGTTGAGATTTTTGTGGAAATATCCATTTTGAGACCCCATGAGTCCAAAAAAGTGGTTTTTACAAAATGTCAGTCTGAATGTCTGTCTGTATGTATGAATGTATGTATGTATGTATGTATATATGTATGTATGTATGTATGTATGTATGTACGTCTGTATGTAAAGCTAAAGTGAAAACTATTAGATCGATTTCAAACAAATTTGCACCAGACATGTCAAGTAGGCCTGTATAGATACACGAAAAACGGGTTTGAAAAATTTTGAAAAACAACCCCCTTTTTGGCAAAACCCCCCCAAAAAATCAGTTATTATTTTTTTATAAAAAAAACGGCTCTAAGGATTTTGATAAAATTTGGCTTATTTGTAGCCTTTAATGTACCCTACCATATGCAAAAAACCGCATCTTTCTAAAAATTCTCGTTTAGCTAGTAATAATAATAACTGATTTTCGGGTTTTTTGACCATAAAGGGGGTTGTTTTTCAAAATTTTTCAAAACCTTTTTTCGTGCATCTATACAGCCCTAATTGACGTGTTTGGTGAAAATTTGTTCGAAATCGATCGAATAGTTTTCTCTCTAGATAATAATAATAATATTTATTAGTTAATCTCCTACTTTAATAAATCACCTCTCCTACCCCACCTACAATTATGAAGTCACAGTGAATCTGTTTAATAATTTAAATATGTTTGTGAGAAAGTGAGTTCCTGGTACCGTTTATTTTTCATTCCTTCGCTAGAAAATATTGGGCAGCTTAATAAAGGCGAAAAATAGAGGGTTATAGACGTAACCCTGACTGTAAACGTACTGAAATGTGCTTGCGTGACAATGTATGGTAGTAGGTCTATGTGTTATTAAACACCGCTTTCTCTCACTCATTGGACATTAACGGATATATTATTTTTCTAGTATTCCTCCGCGAGCAACAAGTTAGAGTGCAGGTAAAACACTTGAGTAGGAACACTAATTCGGCGCGTACATGTTTCCACAATAACGTGGATTTTTTCGTCATAAATTATCTAAAACTATTGAAATTACTTTTATTTGAAACTTAATTAAACTTCGAATGTGGTGATCTTTTTACATTTTTTATATTTGCATTATTAACTTCCCGCTACCAATAAAGGGAAGTTATTGATTTCGGTCCGATTTTCAAAAGTCGAGTTTTCATTAAATCTCCACGTTTTGAGGTCCCAGGAAGCCATTCTGACTATTCCCGCCGAGGTGTCCGACCGTGTGGGTGTGTGTGTGTGTGTGTGGATGTATGTGTGTAAATAAATTTTTGTCGTACAGTTTCTCAAAAACGAATCAACCGATTGAATTCTACGACATGTCATTCGAAAGGGTGTATCAAAACTTAGATCTGATTAGATTTGAGAGTTAATCCATCGAGCCAATCCGGAGAAATTTAAAAAAATAACCTAAATTTTTTTGGGAATTTTTATGTTTTTTAAAAATAACTTAAAAGCGTACGAAAAAATCATAATAAAACCATATATACATTTTTTGTGCTTAAAAAACTGCGTCGACTGCTTTTTTGAAAATGAAAATCGGACGACGCATTCAAAAGTTATCGTTGTTTAAAAATTCACAAATTTTCG
>JAGFPH010000384.1:135449-154459 GCA_018207615.1 Philaenus spumarius | reverse complement strand
AGTTATCGTTGTTTAAAAATTCACAAATTTTCGTTTTTTGGTATTTTAACAAATAAACTCATTTTTAAGCGTTTAAAATTCAAACTAAGCGGGAAGTTCTAAGGTTGGCCTGCACGGTCAACCAATTTTCAGATTTTTGAATAAGAAAACAAATAGCAAACTTTAATTTTGAGTTGTCAAAGAACAAATTTAGATGAAATAAATTTTAAAAACTAAAAAATATCCACATTCGAACTGTTCTAACCCTTAAATTGACACATTCGGAATAATTTTATGTCCTGTATTACAGTGTACTTTATCTCTGTGAAAAATAAAGATTTTTTCTTTTCTATATACATATATTTTTTGATCATTAATAGCCTACTCCAGCAATCTTATTAACATTGCTCCCGTTTAACATTGCTCTTATGGGAGTTGAAATTCAATATGGTGGCTGGGTCTGCCGAGCCTTAACAATCAGTAGTTTCCGAGATCCGCAGTGACCCTTATGGTGAGACCTAATGTCGGGAGTAGTAAATGAGCACCGACTATGGTCCTCAGAACACATTTTGAGGGGGTCATTAGAAATTGTACATGCATTTATAACGGTCGCATTTTAAGTCCGATTTGGTCCAAATATGGTACACATGTTGGTTGTCTACGTCACTCGGACAAGTTAGTTCCAACAACCGGAAGTAACTATTTTTTGTGATTTTTCGTACTAGAATGAAACATTTTTAGGGGTTTATGTAAATCAATAAATGTAGGGTACTATTATATACATTTATTACACGACTTTATAGCTCGCTTGGTTCCCCTAAAATCGATAGAAACGTAAAATACCATAAACGTAGGCTACCATATTCAAATAAAGGGGACGGCCGAATTTGTACGCTGCGAACGAAGCGAATCAGTCTATAACCCGAGGACGCAAGGTCGAGGTGCAAACTAGCAAAGAGAGATTTTCCGCTGCGAGTGGAACGAAGCAGCGCGTGAGTCGGGGCTGGAGGCTGAGATGCAAAAGATTCTAATATATTTCGTACACACAGGCAGCTATTCTGCGCCTTCTTGAGTAGACCAATTCCCCAAATAGCTGGTTAAAAACCAGATAACAAATAAATTTAATTTTGGAAATTTGCTAAAATTACGTCAGTGGTTCAGCTGCGTGATAAAATTATTTCTTGATTTATTTAGTTGTAAAGCAATTAAATGTAACATTTCTTTTAATTTTTTTATTACTAAAACGAAACAATTTATAGCGTTGGTTTCTTTTTAAGCCAATCTCAGTCTGCACATTTATATCCTAATTTACATATTTTTAAAAAGGCAAGTCAAGTGATGAAGGTCTTTGAATTTGTAACAGGCCTCGATATAGTAATGTGAAAATAACAGTGTAATGTACTAATTGAATACTAAGCAAATAATTCCAACTAATCCATTTAAGTGTTTTCCTAAATTTTCCTAATGTCTGAAGCACTTTTGTCTCATAGATTATTGCAAAACTACAAAATAACATTCTAAAATTATAAATCTGTTTTAGGCAGCCATTTCTGTAAGAGTTAACCGATTGGCGCTTTATTTATAATTCGTTTTTCTGTGCTTAATAAGCTCTTTAAATTGAATGATCATAAACAGGATGGGGTTGTATATAACAATTTTGAGTTGCCCTTCAAATCCCTTATGTTGGGTGGAGGGTGAAAATTGACACCGTGGCAGAGAGTACTTCAAGTGATAATAGAAACGTTCTTCAAAGGGAGTTTTTTTACCTTTTCAAAGGTGGGGGGGGGGGGGGGGGACTTTTTGATCACGCTATTTTGGTTGGTTTAGCGTCACCTAGCGCAAATTCCTTAAAATATGCTCTGATGTGTTTAACACCTTCAGGACTGTAGATTTTATTTCGTTAAATATAAACAAAAACGGAATCCCAATTTGGTGCGTATACGAAACGCATTTGGTTATTTTCACCAGTGTAATGCTGTTTGGGGTTCGAAGCATGCACGGGTGTCCCTAGTTGATTTACAAAACATGCGTTCCTTCCAAGACTCAGTTGTTGACACAGAACGATACGATATTTCCCCTTCCACAGTTGGCACCACTGGCTATCAGCTGTACAACAATACACACAGCTTTGGCAAGCTGTTTTCTCGTAGCGTAGACAGTTTAATAGCACAATCGTGTTCGATCCTGTCTTGGTTGGTGCAGTGAAGCTCGTGATTGTGTTGTGGTTTTTTTCAGTGTTGTTTTTATTAAAAAATCAGTTAAACTGGTAAGTCTGAAAATATATTTAATGTAACCGTTAACCAATAAAATTTTTATTCTAACATTCAGATTATATGCATATTTCTAGAAAGTTAAGTCTGTATTATACTGAAAATTTTAAAAATTACATTCACACCAGTGGCGGATTACCCGTTAGGCGTAATAGGCACGTGCCTGGGGGCCGCAAACTCCAAGGGTCCCATTGAATTTTGAAAAATTCTTACGATTTTTTCTGCACGATCTGCTTGTTGTTTTAGTAGGGGTCGTGTAGTAGGTATATAAAAACTTTTTTCTACAACACATTTTAGAAATTGATACATGTTTTTATACATCTGTTCAAAACTAAATTTCAAAATTTTGGTTTACCTTGAAAAAATTATAAAAATGTTTTTTACTATTTTTGTAATGTAGGCATAAAGTTGGGCATTTTATTCCGTACCTAAACATTTTGTGCTTTCTGAGCTAATAACTTTAAAAAATTTACATCAAACAATTTTTTAGTTGAATATATATGAATTATGTGGACGTTTTGCTGCACAGTATACAGAGGTGCCGAAAAGTTCGGAGACACCCCCTGTAAATCATTAGTGAGTGGGTAGAGAAAAGCCAAATTAATAAAATGTTTATAAGGCATAAAATTGCACTTTTTATGTATGGGGGTAACTTTGCCTTCATATTCAAAACTGAAATTTTTTGAGGTTCTCAAACTTGTTTAATACAGACTCTTATCGTGTGACCCCTCATTTTAAAAGTATTGATAAAAAAACGACCACCATTTTCAGTAGGGTTAAGATAGAGACCTCTAGATTTGTTTGTTGGTTTTCTTTAATCAATACTTTGAAAATAAAGGGTCACACGATAGGGGTCTACATTTAAAAACTTTAGCTAGGCCTACCCACAAAATTTCCAATTTCGGATATGGGGGCAAAGTTGCCCCATACATTCAAAAGTATATTTTCATGCCTTACAAACATTTCATGAATTTGCCTTTTCTCTACCCCAGAGTTGTCCGGAGACACCCCTGTAAAATATTGCATCTATGCGGAGCAGCGGCACCAAACGCAAAAGGGCCCATAAAATGTGCCCTGTTTGAGCTATCGAGAATTTGTAATTGAAATGCTCGTATATTTTATTCTTCTTTAATTTGCAGCAAATTGCGATTCGATTCAATCAAAATTGCAAAAGTTATTAATAAAAAATCGTTTCATAAAACGCGTTTTTTCCGACAAAACGGTAAAAAAAAAGTATTTTAAAAATTGTTAAAAATACAAAACCATATGATTATAAAATATAAAGTCTTATAAAGAGTTTAAGATCTGAAACATCAATATCGGTCAATTTTTCGTCAGCAGCGAGGTCATTATAAAAGTAAGTTTTTTTTAGTTTTTGGCAAACATTTTTGGAATATTCAAAAACAAATTTGTGGGCTTAAACTACGTCAAAATATCCACCTTTTGTCGAAAACCGCATGTTCCTAGGCCAAACAGGGGCCACGCAATTTAATTGTTCATTAAAAAAGGGTTTTTTGTAAATAACTTTTTATTACGACAAGCTAATTAAATATCGTTTATTTCAAACAACGCGGATGAACATTCCTCACAAAAAAGGATACAGTTATTTTTTTGCTATCTATTATACTTTTTGAGTTATTTCCAAAAAACTGTAATTACATATACATAATTGTTAATAACAAAAAAGCTCAAGGTGAAGTTATATTCGGGGGAAACTTAGGGGCTTACTATTGAGCCCATTTGAAAGCGATTTATGCACAAATTTCGGAGTTCGCACGTTTTGTCAACGGAAAATGCACTGCAAATGACCTAATTATATATTGTATGAGTATGACTTTTTTAGTGTTGTCACTAAAAGAAAAAACAGCACCCTTATTTGCAATGTAATGCAATCCGAAGTGTATGATAATCTTAAAGATTTGTGTACATTTTTCCAAATAGCTTTTGCTGAAGTTTATCCATGTTACTGTAAGCAAGTGCTTTTGACTTGTTATTAAAATCCAGTTCCTGAGACTTTATGTTAAAAGCTTTTGTCGAGTATTTTATTCAATTAACTTCGATGATTTATTTTCGTAAGTTTTGCTCGTCCTGTAGGCTTGCATTATTAGACCGATTTTAATGAACGTTGTTAAAAATGTTTTTAATGTTATCACATTCCTGGAAAGTCGGGGAGATTAGTTTTGGGTCAGGGAAGTTCTTATAAACGGACCGAAAGTGAGGCAAAAGTGAGGGAACGTTTTTTAACCGAGTCCTTCTTTAGTTCGACGTGAAGTTGAGCTGTCATTTCTCTTGACAATTTTTTACAACTGATCCAACTAAGTCCTTAATTTAAAAGTGAAATTAAGTTATAAAGTTAATTTATTTTGTTCTTTTGTATGTGATATTTATCCAAAGTTATTTATACATAATTTTAATTTTATACTTTTTTATCTCAACTTAAACTATTTTATTCTTTAGTTTCTAAGTAAAATAATTCATTCAAAGGTCTTCACATATGTAATAAATATGATGCCAGTGGAATCAATCAATAATGTTAACATTATTATTGTTTCTCATTATAAAGTATGTAACAATTGCTTTTGTATAAGGACTTTTGATAATCAGTATTCTGATTTTTGAATAAAATATGCCTAATTGTCTTTTAACTGGAATAGGCGTAATTGGTTTTTAAATTAAATAGGCCTAATTGGGTTCTAAATGAAATAGTCCTAATTGACATTTAAATGGAATAGATGCAATTGGGATCTAAATGAAATAGACCTAATTGGTTTTTTAATGAAATAGGAGTAATTTATTTTTAAATGGATAGGCCTAATAGCATTTTAAATGAAATAGGTGTAATGGGTTTTAAATGAAATAGACCTAATTAATTTTTAAATGAAATAGTCGAAGTTGGTTTTAAAATTAAGTAGGCATAATTGATTTTTAAATAAAATAGACCTAATTGATTTTTACATGCACTTTTATTTAATTGGATTTTAAATAAAATAGACCTAATTGGGTTTTAAATTCAATAAGCTTAATTGGTTTTTAAATGAAATAGCTTTAGTTGGTTTTTGAATGAAACAGGCCTAATTGATGTTTTGATTAATCTATCTGAAAAGAGATGTAAGGGCGGAATGTTCGTAAAAGGGGCAGGACGGCAGAAGTAAAGCAAACCGTGGTTAGCTCTTATCCAAGTTGACAAGATATGACTAGTTACATGGTCTTCGGCTTTGGGTGTTTTGCAAATTTGACTAGAGTAAACTAACAATAGACGTAAGCGTACGTCATAATACAGTTAGTATAAAACAGCCATGACTCACTGGAGGGTTGGATCAATTAAATTTTTTTTCAATTCAATAAAATGTATTGCAAAAAAGAGTCGAGTTTTATTTGATAATATGAATATTAATATAAATTTTTTTAGAATAAATATAGGGCTAAATATTGAGAGGAAACAGTAGGTCTACGTGTTCATTTTTGAATGTTTGAATTCCCCGAGTCCGTTTGTACTTACACCACAATTCCTACAATCAGCAGCCTCACTCAGTCCTAAAATTCAAGTTTACCAGAACAAACTAGGCTCACTTGAATATAAAGTAGAAATTATTATAAATAACGTTAGATTTGAAAATCTCAAATTTTAGAATTACACAATTTGGTAGCGTTTAAAATACGCTTAAAATATTATTTAAAAAAAGAAACATGGGTGGGATACTTAGTACTATCTGACTAAAGTTCATTTGAAAAAAGCATGCACTTTTTTAGTTGAATCCTGATTTTTAATGAAAGTAGGCCTAATATTGATTTTATAAATGTAATAGATTTTTAAATGAAATAGGCCTAATTGCGTTTTAAATGGAATAGGTCTAAATGATTTTTAAATGAAATAAACCTAGTTGATTTTCAAATGGAATATGCCTATAAATTATTTTTTTAAATGGAATTAAATAGTCCTAATTGATTTTTTAATTAATCAATCGACTAGGAGGTGTAAGGGCGGAATGTTAGTAAACGATGCTAGGATGGAGGAAATAAAGTAAACAGTGGTTGGCTCTTATCCAAGTTGGCAAGTTATAACGTTGAGGTGCAAACAAATTCTATTAAATTCAGTGCCTTCGTGAGTAGACCAATTTAGCAAATAGTTGGTTAATCCTTAGCACATATAAATTTAATTTTTGAAATTCGTTCAGCTCACGGTTGAGCTGCTTGATCGAGTTATTTATTTTGGGTAGGAATACTGGCTAACGCGGTAGTCTAAGTTTGCTACGGGTATAATCTTCAACAACGTTGCGCAGGTTCGAGCCCTGGTTTACTGAAGTTCGGCCACACTATTTCTTCTGCATTTGACTAACTGGCATATTAAAGACGGGTTAAAAACTGGTTTTTCTATTGTACGAAAATTTGTAGTAGCTGCCTTTTTTTTCGCTTGGCAAAGATATAAGACCAAGGCAGTCTGCAAGGCTGTAATGTGTATGCATTGTGCATCTTATCAAATAGTCATGTTTATTTGCATAATGATACTTGTAATATGATGTTAATCCTATTATATACATTAAAACAAGTAATATCAGGAAGGTGTTGCTAACTTCCGTGAGTTATTCATATTTCTAACTCTTATTAGCGAATTTACTTAGAAAAGATGAGCTATTGTAGTGACTCTTATGGTGAGACCTAAGGTCGGGAGTGGTAAATGAGCACTGGTCATGGTCCCTAGAACACGTTTTGAGATGTCATTACAATAGCTCATATATATATTATGTGTTTGCACTCTGACGGACCAGTTTAGGTCCAATTTGGTCAAAATTTGGTACACACGTTGATTCTAAGTCGCTCGGAAGAGTTCGTCACCCAAAAATCCAACAACCTTAAGCACGTTTTATGACAGGAAGTAAAAATTAAACGTATGGTTTTAAATTAAAAAAAAAAAAAAATAGGAGATTATTCTGCACATTTTGTTTTTAGCCAGCCCATTTGGTTCACCCAAAATAGATTAAAACGTAAAATACTGTAAAAGTACCCGATTCAAATCCACGTGGGGGATTTCACAGAGGGGGCTGCTTCTGATCCGGGGCGAGCGAATTGAAGCTGTGCATAATCCCAGGCCGTAAGGCCGAGGAGCAACTCGCAAAGTGAGTTTTTCCGCTGCGAGTGTAACGAAGGGGGCTGAAGGATAAGATGCAAACACAGGGTGTCTAGCGACAGGAAAAATAGGCAAACCTGGAAAAGTCTGGTAATTTTACTTTTGTGGAAAAATCAAGGAAAAGTCAGGAAAATTTTGATTAAGTTCATGGAAAAATAAAATTTCTAAGGAAAATAGTTCAAAATAACTATTTAAAATCATAGATTAATACAATTTTTAATTGAGAAAATAAACATTAAAGATAAGATGAACTTCTAAATTAATCAATAAGAAAACTACCGTACGTATTCTGATATGTAAAAACAATTATCGGCAAGTTACGGGAGTGATTGTAGCAGCTTGTTCCAATGCACTTGCCTTGATATGACCTTGAAACCTTTCTCTAACTTGCTGTTTCTAAAAATGTTAGTTTTATTTTTAAATGTTTTAGAATTTGGGTATCTTCGTATCAATTAATTAAATATTCATTGCAAATCTGTACCGGTAGGTGGATTACAAAAACCAATTAGTTATTTCTTTTGTTATAATATAATAAAATATAATTTGAGTAATTCATTGTTTAATTTAATATTTATAGTCATAATAAATGTGTAATTTGCAACTGCTGGTGGTGGGTACAGTAACATAATTAGTATTAAATATTGAACAGTATTAATATTACCTTGTTTAATTAAATATTTAATTAATTCCCTAAAAATGTATTTGCTCGCCAATATAATTTGAATGATTTACTAAAATAAAATTAGCATGCTTTTGTTTGTGCTTTTTCCAAGATTGGTTAGGGAAAAAGTAATTTAGACAGGGAAATGTCAGGGAAAAGTCAGGGAATTTCAAAAGGTCATGTCACTAGACACCCTGTTAACACATTCTACTAATATATTTCGTACATGAAGGCAACTATTCAGCGCCTTCGTGAGTAGACCAATTTCCCAAATAGTCGGTTGAAACCGTAAAACATATACACTTGATTTTGGAAATTCGCTCAACTCACGTCAGCGTTATCGGTCGAATTATTTAATAAATCGATGCATACAAAATAACGTAGGTCGACCATCGTATTTGTTATTCCACTATACAAACGGTCAAGGCCGCACGTGTTTATTAGTTTTGTATAAAGGGGTAGTTACTGGACGATTAATTATTCCGTGTTAATTAATAGTAGGAGAGGTCGGCGCCAGAGGGATGAAACCACCCCGGCGATACGACGGCACAGCTAAGCTTGAAGACATATGGACGGGTACATACAATAAACACATAGCCTATAAAAACAGCGCGTGTGAACTATATAAAAACTGTTGAATTTCTCGGTTTCTTACAGAGATAGGAAAATGTCTGACCTCCCATTTTAAACGTATTTTGGTATAACTTGGTATTATGTTTTACTAGTAAGCCCCCGTGAAAACCACAGGCTGATTAATTAGATACACATAAGAAATACATCATTTAAAAAACAAACTATTTAAAACAAAACTAAGGCCTACTTGTCTAGGGCCTACTTAACTATGCTAACGGGGAATTTTTTCGGTAAATTTATACAATGATATTTTTATTTATATAAGTTATTATATATTTAAAGAAAGATAAAAATACTATCTTTTATTTGCTTTTTATTTCATATTGATAGATCAATAATGATTTAGAAGTTATTAATATTATAATTATCGAATATGTTTATATGTTATACGAAGATGTACGAATGTTTCCGAAGTTAAACGAATAGGTATCTCTTCTCTAAACAAAAATATATTGATGATAAAAGGTTGTATTTATATACAGTTTATAACCGCAAAGCAAATATTATGACGTACATTATAGCATACATTAGTTCTACAATTCATATTTAAAAAAATCAACTTCACAAGAAATTATAACGATTGAAGTTGAAAACATAATCCCAAACTATAATCTACACTGGGTTTTACAGTATTACACAGGTGATGGGTGAAATCAGCTGTTATATTATATGTTACTCACGTACGTACGTACATTCTCTTTTGCAGGAGTTGATTACGTTTTCGGATTTAATACATTACCAGATGGTGACAGTGGCTTAGCTCGCAGATGTGATTAAAAAATAAAAGCACTACCGGGTAAATATTGAATTTACTATTACACGCAATTTTAAATAAACGGTACCAGGAACTGGCACATACTTTCTCACAAATCTATTTAAATTATTAAACGTCACGGTGACTTGTAGGGTGGGGTAGGAGAGGTGATTTTGTATTAAAGTTGTTTTCCCATAAAAATCCATGAAATAACGGAAAACCCAACTTTTCTCAAAAACGGCTCGAACGATTTTGATTAAAATTTTACAGTTTATAGTACTATAGGTCCCTAATAAACTATAAAATTTTAATCAAAATCGTTAGAGCAGTTTTTGAGAAAAGTTGATTTTTCCGTTATTTTAAGGGTTTTTATGGGAAAATTACCCTTAAAAATAAAAAATTCACAAAAATGAAAAAAACTCCTGGAGATACCGTGGATTAGTACCTCCATACCAAATTTCGTCAAAATCGGACGACTGGTTTAGGCTCTAGGTCTGATTACATCCACACAGACACACATACAGACACACACACAGACATCACTCCGAAAACCACTTTTTTAGGTTCAGGGGGACCCAAAACGGATATTTCCACCAAAAACTCAAACTCGAAAATTTTGACGAATACAATACTTTCTCCATATAATTAATTGTATTAAAGTAGGAGAGTAACTAATAAACATTATTATTATTTTTATTAAAACTATTCGATCGATTTCGAACAAATTTGCACCAAACATGTCAATTAGGCCTGTTTAGATGCACGAAAAAAGGTTTTGAAAAATTAAAAAAAAAACAACCCCCTTTTTGGCCAAAACCCCCCAAAATCAGTTATTATTTTTATTATTATTACCTAAACGAGAATTTTTAGAAAATGCGGGTTTTCGCGTATGGTAGGGTACATTAATGGCTACAAATATGCCAAATTTTATCAAAACCGTTAAAGCCGTTTTTGAAAAATTTGGATTTTTCTCGTTCTTTAATAATTTTTGAGGGGTAAAACCACTTAAAAATCTAAAATTTGAAAAATTGGAAAAAACACCTGGAGATATTCCAGAACTACACCTACGTACCAAATTTCATCAAAACCGGGCCATTGGTAAATGGTCTCCAGCTCTGTACACATCCTAACAGACACACAGACAGACATCACCAAAAAATCACTTTTTTGGGATCAGGGAGCACAAAAACAAATAATTCCACTAAAAATATTTTTTGGGGTTCAGTCAGCACCAAAACAGATAATTGCACTAAAAATTCAAATTCGAAAATTTGGACGAAAACAATACTTACGGTACTATGTATAGGGGGGGGGGGGGAGTAAAAATGAATGTTTCATTGCTTCTTTGTTTCTTTGTATCTTTGTCCTCTATAGGCTCAATAACTATTTGACCGATTTCACTAAAAATTTCACAGTTTATCCATATCATTGCTAGGAGTGTTTAGACGTTACAATTACTACACTCTAAGGTGTTGAAATGGGGTTGCTATTCATATACAATAAATAAATATTAAACTAACTTCCTACAAGCTATAAAACCAAGATTATGTAATATTATTTTTAAGGTATATAAAAAACTATTTGCAATTTGATTGCTTAAGTGAAAGAGATAAACGGAATTACTATTTTACCCTTAAAATTAAATAGTAATCGAAATATTTATTGTTTCTATATTCTCTAAAACTACTTAACTAATTTCACTAAAATTTCACAATTTACACAATATTACTACCAGGATTTTTTTAGAGAACATGATCACTAAAAACAAATATATTTTACTTAAAACAATTTGCTTCCTGCAAAATACGTTTCAAAATGGCGGCAGTTGAACATTTTCAATGTTAAATAGGTAGAAATCTAGAAATTTTACAAAAAATTTAAATTACACATTTTTTAGACTATTTTAAGACCAATCCAACGATGGTTTTTAATAATTACATAACGGAGATAACTCAATTTATCGGTCGAGCGGAACGAAGCCGCGCGTGAAGCTGAGCTGCAAACAAATTCTACTAATACATTTCGTACACGCATGCAGCTATTCAGCGACTTTGTGAGTAGACCGATTTCCCAAACACTTGGTTGAAACCCAGAACGTATAAACTTAATTTTGGAAATTCGTTCAACTCACGTCAGCTGCCTGATCGAAATGTTAAAATTGTGTTGTTTATGTACGACACGGTCTTTGTAGATTTCACAAACAGCTGTTTAGGCATTTAGAAAGTGTCTGGGATAACATATGACGGAACTGTCAAAGTCTTGGCGTACCGCGCGGTCAGGGTGTTGTAAAAGGTTTAACCTTGTCACATAGTACGAGTCGGGGGCGGGGGGGGGGGGGGGGGGGTTATTTTAACAAAATACTTGAAGCGACAATTACAACCACAAGTTTTGCCAAATTTAATAAACAATAAAACATTATGCTAACGTTGAGAAGAAAATTCGTTGTTGTAAAACATCTTTACTGGCTCAGCGCCGGAATGCGGAGTTTAGTACGATCCGGTGAATCAGTACGGAAGACATGGCAGCACTCGTTCTTTTATACAGTGGATGTTTCTCACAATAAAATCTTTCATAAAATTGTTTATTACCATTTAAAAACTTATATTTTCGAGCGTATCGAACGATTACGTCGAACAATTTTTATTGTATTACAACATGTTTTATGAACAGTTTTAATGTAAGGGATTTTGTAAATAGGTTTTCAAAGGTTACCCCTGACGGTGAATAACTGGCCCGAAATCACTTTTGTACATCCCTTTTCGTTTTTACTTTCTCACCATACTAAAGTATAGAGAAATATAGTGATCGCAAACAAATCGATGTTGAGATTGTTGTGGAAATATCCGTTTTGGGACCCCCTGAGTCCAAAAAAGTGGTTTTTACAAAATGTCTGTCTGTATGTGTACAAAGCTAGAGCGAAAACTTTCGAAAAATTTCGATCGATTTCAAACAAATTTGCACCAGACATGTCAAGTAGGCCTGTATAGATGTACGACAAACGGTTTTGAAATTTTTTGAAAAACAACCCCCTTTTTGGCAAAAAATCAGTTATAATTTTTTTATAAAAAGGCTCTAACGATTTTGATAAAATTTGGCTTATTTGTAGCCCTTAATGTACCCTACCATATACGAAAAACCGCATCTTTCTAAAAATTCTCGTTTAGCTAATAATAATAACTGATTTTTGGGTTTTTTGGCCATAAAAGGGGTTGTTTTTCAAAATGTTTCAAAACAGTTTTTCGTGCAGGCATAATTAATGTGTTTGGTGCAAAGTTGTTCGAAATCGATTGAATAGTTTTCTCTCTAGCTAATAATAATAATATTTATTAGTTAATCTCCTACTTTAATATCACCTCTCCTACCCCACCTACAATTATGAAGTCACAGTGAATCTGTTTAATAATTTAAATACGTTTGTGAGAAAGTATGTGCCAGTTCCTGGTACCGTTTATTTTAAATAGGAGAGGCAGTAAGTTTTCAAAAAATCACCCTGTACATTTATTGTATGGTTATTATCGAATTTCCATAGGAAAGATGACCCATTGCAGTGACCGTTATGGGGAGGCCTAAGATCGGCAGTAGTAAATGAGCATCGATCGTGGTCCCCGGAACAAGTTTTAGGGTGTAATTTCAAATATTATATATATACGTGTGTATACAGGGCCCCAGGATGTATCAAAAGTATGTGTACGGCGTTATATTTCTGTTACCATTGCAGACTACACAACAAAACTTTGCACATCGTTTCTCTAAAAAAAAACTCATTCAACGCAGAGAGTTGAAGCAATGAATACAGAAACTATAGTTTCTGTATTCATTGGTTGAAGCGAAGGTCAATTAAAAGTATATCTTAGGAGAACACAATGCCGCAAAGGTTCATCCTATTCAAAATGGCGACAGTTTAAAGTTACAACACTGTTTTTAACTTCCCGCTAAGAAAATTGAAAATTTTCTAAAATCGGGAAGTTATTGGTTTCACCCCGTTTTTCGAAAATTGAGTATTCATCAGATCTCGACGTTTTGAGGTCCTAGGAATCTTCCCTGACCACTTCCGAGAGGGTGTCACCCTGTCTGTATGTATGTGTGTGTGTATGTAAGTATGTGACCCGCTTATAACTTTTGAACGGCTTAACCGATTGGATCCTACCAAACGGCGTTCTAAAGAGTTCCATCAAACTTAGATTTTCTGAAAATTTCAACTAATTCGGACCGGTAGGTTCTGAGAAATTTCGAAAAAACTAAAAAATAAAAACATTTTAAATCAGGTTTTTTTTTTATAACTTTTAAACGGCTTTACCAATCAATTCCAAAATCGAATCAGCTTTTAACCTTGAAAAGCGACGTCGATCACTACCAGTCCGGTCAAAATCGGTTAATTCGTTCGTGAGATATCGTGAACGAAAGAAAATAAAAAAAGTTTTTTTTCTCAATTTCTCCGAAATTTTTCATCAGAAAAATTTTTGTTGTCGATTCTTTCAATGGACTCAAAAAACTCCATCGACTGCCGCAAATCACATAAAAATCGGTTGATTCATTCGCGAGATATCGTGAACAAAAGAAAATAAAAAAGTGTTTTTCCTCAATTTCTCCGAAACTTTTCATCTGAAAAATTTGTGTTGTTGATTTTTTCAATGGACTTAAAAAACTGCATCGATTGCCGCAAATCGTATAAAAATCGGTTGTTCATTCAAAAGTTATGGCAGTTCAAAATTTCCAAAAATAGTGTTTAGCGGGAAGTTACAGGGATAGCCTTTAGGGTCAACCGTTTTGCATTTTTGAAGTGAAAACTTCTTTAGCGGCGTTGGGCACTTTTTGCTTGGGGAAAAAGCATTGAATTCGCGACCGTTACCACTCGAGATATAGTATGTATTATATATATATATATATATATATATGTATGTACGCAACGCGAATATACTACATAGCACTTCTTATTGGGAGAGGAAAAAGCATCAAACTCGCGACCGTCACCGCTCGAGATATAGTATGTATGTATATATATATATATGATATTTGTGTTATATGTATATTAAATACCAAAGTCAGCAAAGTCATTAATGTTTTAAATTATTTTATCCTTATTCCTCCTCCTCTAATATTAGTACGGACAAAAAAATATAAATTGGTCATAGAAGTTATCACTTCCAACGTGTGGTCTTAAGCACACTATTTTTTTTTTTTTTTGGAAAATGGCTTAGTTTTACTTATTGGCATAAGATTTAAAAGCAAAACTCCGACAATCAACTCTAGCAGTAGGACCAGCTTTTGTGGATAGTGAGTGACTTCAGTTTGGACGGCCTACGAGGAGGATGATGAACAATTTTTATTTAAAATTAAAAATGTTTACTACATGTTAAAAAATAACAATTACCAAAAACTTTTATAACAGCTTACCTTTTTTACAATAAATGCTTAAACTGATTTCCTTGTGCAGTTTGGCAGTGAGCTAGGCGGGTGTAGTAGCCACTCATAACGCTCTGTAGCATCTCAGCAGGTATTTCTAGAGTAGATTGTGGGAATTTTGCTTTTAAAGCAAATGCCAATATGTAAAATTAAGTAATTTTCAAAATGCCCAATATTTGAACTTTAAACGGCCGCCATTTTGTGTAGGGTGAACCTTTTGATGTCTGATTTGCGGCATTGTGTTCTCCCAAGATAGACCTTTAATTTGGTGTACAACTCGACCTATGCTCCAATTTAAGATTTTCCTTCGACTACCTGCTGGCCGTACCCCTAAGGTAATAAAAAAAATTATAATTGCTTCAAAATTTTTTTTGCTTAGTTTTTTTTTTTTTGTAGATAAATAATGTTCCGTACCAAAACGTTAAAAAAACCAATGTTGCGTAATCTGCAATGGTTTCAAAAATATAAAGCCATTCACAGGCTTTTGATACAGCTGTATATGTGTTCGCAATCTAATGTCCGATTTGGTCACAATTTCTTACACACATTGGGTTTCTAAGTCGTTCAGACGAGTTGTTCAGCCAAAAAATCCAACAATGTGAAGCACGTTTTTTTTTATATGCCCGGCTGGATGCCTCAAAATCGACCAAAACGTAAAATACCGTAAATGTAACCGGTTGAAATCCATGTGGGTGGTTTTAAATTGTTTCATGGTTGGGTAAAATGGTTCGATGAACAATTTAAAAATAAGTATTACATTATTTTGTTTGTAGTAACAGCCGTACGTACCCACCATATTGTTGTGTTTTCTGTGTTGGTAAAGATGTACATTACGCTGTTATTACTTTATCTTTTTGACAGTTACACCATCCGATAGGGAATTTCAAGGGCTACAACGGTGCCTTTGAACTTTTTCTTAAAATGTACGTGTTTTGAGTAATTTAGGTTTGAATTTTTCAAACAACCACCATTTTAAAAAGCATGATTGGATATAATCGTTAATTTTTCTTAAAATTAGACCATTGCTAGGTTGAATTCGTGCCAAGTTAGAACTCGATCGATCAAACCGTTCTCTAGATATGAATTATTTTGCAAAAGAAACAAAGTGGCGGATATCTGGAAAACAAAGCGTTTTTGGAAAAAAATTGTTATTCTCGATTTTCTCTTTATTTTGGCGCAAGGAACAATGTCCTGTTTGTGATAGAGTTTCTAAACAACCTGTATATATTATTTAAGTAATGTCTTTGCGCCTTCCAAGTGCAGATCAGCAATATGTACACATCGTGTCTTGCATATAGTATATACAACGCCTACAGTACGTTCCCCAAGGTTTAGCCATAGTTGTATATTATAATTGTTTAGCGGTGTGGCCGTGCTTCGTTACGGTAAAGACTTTGAAACATTAATAACTTAACCAAGGTTTTGTATAAGCTTAACTGTGTCGTGAAGTCGTTTATATGAGAATATTGTCACACATAAAAATGTATACAGCCTACACGCGTTTTTCAATATGTTCTGTACACACGTCAATCATTTAACCGCATTATGTGTAATTTGTTCAACCCGGCATCCTATGTCAACTCAGTAAACTCAACACTATTGTATGTACATTTGCTGTTTTATTATCTTTAACTTACCTACTATCCTTCATCCGATTGTTTTGACAGTTACACCATCCGATAGAAAATCAACAGGGCTACAAAAAAATTGTCGACATTTTTTGTTAAATGTGCGGTTTTTGAGTAATTTAAGTTTGAAATACTCAAAACAGTTGCAATTTTGAAACGCATGATTGGATATAATTCCTTATAAGCGAATTTCCATAGGAAAAATTACCTATTGCAGTGGCCCTTATGGTAAGACTCAAGGTCGGGAGTAGCAAATGAGCACCGATCATGGTCCCCAGAACACGTTTTGGGGTGTCATTAAAAATCATATATATGTGTTCGCAGTCTAGCGGCCGCATTTTAAGTCCGATTTGGTTCAAATTTGGTACACATGTTGGTTGTCTACGTCGCTCGGAAGAGTTGGTTAGCCAAAAAATCCAATAACCGGAAGCACGTTTTTTGACCGGAAGTAACAATTTTTTAAAATTTTTCCGACGGCAATTAATATTTTTAAAAGTTTTGTCTACAAATATAAATGTAGGATGTTATTCTGCACATTTTGATTTTTTACGCGACCTTATAGCTCACTTGGTTCTCCCAAAATCGATCAAAACGTAAAATACCATAAAAGTACCCGGTTCAAAGTCATGTGGTGGATTCTACCGTGGGGTTGGCGTGCTAAGCACGCAATTCATTGTGTATCGAAGATACTCCCAATATGGGGGTTGGCGTGCGAAACACGCAATGCTTTGTGTATCGAAGATACTCCCAATATGCGGAATGGCGTGGCGAACCAAAAGTGCAGCTATTCAGCATCGTCGTGAATAGACCTAATTCCCAAATTGTTGGTCGAAACCCTAAAACATAGGCCTATAAGATTAATTTTGGAAATTTGCTCAACTCACGTCAGCGTTTCAGCTGCATGGTCGAATTATTTTTCTTGAAATAGGTCATTGTTAGGTTAAACTTCATGCCAAGTTTGAACTCAATCAGTCAAACATTTCACTAGACGTTATTTATTTTGTAAAAAAAATTGCACCTAAACAGAAAACGGAGTATTTGGACCTATTTTTATCCACAAACTTTTCATGTTATTTTGATGTGGGGAATCACGCCCTGAGTTCTTGGAACCATTTTTCTAAACACTCTATGTGTGTTCGCACTCTATCGGCCGTATTTTAAGTCCGATTTTGTCCAAATTTAGTGCACACGTTGGTTATCTAAGTCGCTCAGACGAGTTCAATGGCCAAAAACAAATCCAACAACCGGAAGCACGTTTTTGACCTGAAGTGACATTTTTTTGAGAATTTTCGTACTACATTGAAATGCTTTTTAGGGTTTTCTCTAGAAAAATAAATGAAGGACATTACTCTGCATATTTTGTTTTTTACATGACCTTGGGTCTCGTTTGGTTCCCACAAAATCGATCGACAAGTAAAATATCATAAAAGTTCATGATTCAAATCCATGTGGGGATTTTACCGAGGGGCATCTTCTGGTCCGAGGACGAGTTGTACGCTGCGAGCGAAGAGAAGCAGTCCATCACCCGAGGCCGCGAGGTTGAGGTTCATACTCGCAAAGCGTTTCGCTGTGATTTAAACGAAGCAGCGCGTGAGTCGAAACTGGATGCTTAGGGGCAAACAAATTCTACTAATATATTTCGTACTCACAGGCATATTCAGCGCCTTCGTGAGTAGTCCAATTTCCAAATAAATGGTTGAAACCCCAAAAGACATAAATTTTATTTTGGAAATTCGTTCAACTCGTCAGTGGTTCAGTTGCGTGATCGAATTTTTTACTCCTATTTTATATCCAACATGGCCATAGCCAAGGGGGGGGGGGGTTAGGAGGGTCAAAACCCCTCGAAATCCCGAAATGTAGTAGTTAAGTAAAAGTTAATACTAGCATAGATCATGAATAATAAATAGATCTTGCATCCATACGGCAGCAGTGTGGCGAAAATTAGGTTGTCGGGAAAATAGTTCATAATCGCGCCGCGAGGTAGCGCTAGGGAGAAATCATTGGTATCATTGGTGTTTCACACAGCTTCCGCCGTTTCCCCAATAGATAGCGCCACTATCGTCGAATTTCCAGTGGAATGAAATATTGCATTGGATCGGAGTTCTATTAGGTTATCCAAATACAATGATACTAGGTTTAAAAAGTGCAAATTAAATTATAAAATAGACAACACAACAGAGAATCCAGCAACATATTTTACATCATTGTGCATTGCATACATACTGATATTTAGACTTACTTGATTAAACTACAACGTACAATACACACGGATGCAGTAGGTTACAGCCTTACTCTCTTGTGAGCTTGATCTGTCTATTAAATAAGAAAACTATGAAGGTTCAACAAAAATACTTTACTCTAACAAAACACGCAATGCTCTGTGTACTGAAAATACTCCCAATACGGGGATTGGCTCGCGAAGCACGCAATGTATTGCTTATTGAAAATACTCCCAACAGGGGGATTGGCGTGCAATGCACTGGCTACGGCATAGTCTCCTAACGATGGCAAATATCAGAACAAGAAATTTTAAAAAGTATTTCATATTAGCTGAATT
>JAGFPH010000384.1:118319-131335 GCA_018207615.1 Philaenus spumarius | reverse complement strand
TAATGAAGTTCATGTTTTAAAATGTATGAAGTCGATGACTGATTTACTAATTCTTCAACCAGTCGTTTTCGACATCTTTCTTCGGTTGAACTTAAGTTGCCTGTTGAAGCTGTAGGTAAATGTTGTGTTGGAATAGCATCATCTGCTAAATAACGGCAGTTTTTCAACAAATAGAGTTTGTTGCAGCGTTTTCTTTTTGTATTTCTCCTCAAAATGAACTGAACAACAACAGTTTACTGGTTGCTATAACAACAAAAAACTTAATTCAAAGTGGAATTCAATAATAAACAATAATAATTTAAAGACATACTAGCTGACCATTCTAATTTACATAAATCCCACTTAATTAAAGGACACACCGTATATTTAGTATCGTATAGTGCGTATATTAATTAAAAATAGCAATGTAGTGGCGTAACGGAAGCTCTCCAGCTGGGTATTGTTATTATCAGTGTTGCCAACGTCAGGAAAATATCCCTACAACTTACTATCTTACATCACTGTTACTTTCGGATTCTCTTTATTTCTTTTTTTTTGTATTTTTTCGTATAATTGTATTTTGTATATTTTTCCGGTGTAGCGGTTAAGGAAAGCTTTAAAATGATGCCTCATTCATGTAATTTGATGATGTATTAAGGAAGTTATGGCGTACCGACAAAAAAATGGCCTTGAGAAATAATATATGTGATATCATATTTCACTTACCTGATTTTAAATTAATTTTGTCTTGTCCTCTGCGCGCATTAATCCATTTATTTTGTAGATCAACATTTCTTGGGAAACGATGAAACCTTAATTGTGAACAACTGTCTTTTTTTAGTTACCGCAGAATAACACGGCACACAAAGGCATTGCAATTACTGGTTATTAATTATAAGTAATGCTATTACAATAATATACTATCTTGTCTATAATTAATAACATAATTTGACGTCAAGAAAGCTTGAAGGTAGTACAGGTTTCGGCGGTAAATTTGGCGCGCTGTGGCGATGAAGCCTCGACTGGAGCTCCGAGACCCGGACTCTACGTCACACATCGGCTGGAGTGGCGAGACACCTTCTTTCATTTACGCCTTGGCCGTAAATTTTAAACTGAAAAGGTTGTTTCTTAAAATATGTTTTATATATGATTGTACTCATTTTTTATGCAAGGAGTAGTGTAAAAAGAAACATACAAAAATAAAAATTGTATCACAGGTAAAGAAAATTAGAACGTACAAAATTCGGAAAATACGCAGAGGTATTTTAAAATTTATATTCCTTAAAAAGGTAGATTTTAAATTCAGGTAGATTTATGGTGTTACAATGTGTAGTTTATGTATGAGCTATTTTTTAAATCTATTTTATTTTTATTTGTTGTACCATATTGTTTTCTTCTTTTAAGCTACTTACAAACATAAATCTTACCAAAATATGATGAAAAACGTCTGCAGAATAAGTTGTAACAACTTCAGTCTTGCTGTACAAGTAATTATTAGAAATATAAATTGTTGTCTAAAAAACAAAGAAATTCAAATTTTCGTCGCGGACAGCGATTTAAGTAACTCTATCTGATACAACGAATTGACACAGATAACTGGATAATTAAAGTTTAAATTGTATTTATTTATTTGTTTTTGTTTTACAAAATAAAAATATTTGTTGCTTTTTTCTTTACAAAAAAAGTATATAAACATGTAGAGAAAAAAAGATAAAACTACAAACAAATAAATACAACCCTGAGTTTATAAACTTTATGAGTAAACTTCAAAACTAATTAATACTAAATCTACTCACTAAACATAAAATAACATTAAAAATAACATTATAAAATTAAATTATATTCCCTAACAGATGATAAACCGCAGCCGACAAACCCAAAATAAACAACACATTTACATAAGGTTACAATTAATACAAAAAATGAGCTTCCTATCGTAATTACTTTAAACAGGATACTGTATTTAAAACTATAAGGGATACTAAATTATATTTACTAAAAAACTAATCTAATTGCTAATCTATTTATATCTAAATACACATGCTATACCTCTAACCACCCCTTCGTACACACATACTCACACACAAAGTCTGTTCACACACACACACACTCCATCACCCTCTCATACACACCAAATCTGTTTTTTCAACACCCAAGCACACACACTTTATCAAGTTAATACTTTAAAATAGAGTTGGCCCAATACTTTAAAGTAGAGTCTGCCTAATACTTTAAAATAGAGTCGACCTAATACTTTATAATAGAGTGTACCAAATACTTTAAAATAGAGCATACCTAATACTTTAAAATAGAGTCTACTTAATACTTAGAAATAGAGTCTACCTAATACTTTAAAATAGAGTCTACCTATTCTTTAAAATAGAGCATACCCAATACTTTAAAATAGAGTCTACCTAATACTTTAAAGTAGAGTAGTCCTACTTAATACTTTAAAATTAGAGTCTACACAATACTTTAAAAAAGCGTCTACTTAATAATTTAAAATAAAGTCTATCCAATACTTTAAAATATAGTCTACCCAATACTTTAAAATAAAGTATACCTAATATTTTAAAATAGAGTCTACCTAATACTTTAAAATAGAGTCTACTTAATAATTTAAATTAAAGTCTACCCGATATTTTAAAATAGAGTCTACATGATACTTTAAAATAAATTATACCTAATATTTTAAAATAGAGTCTACTCAATACTTTAAAATAGAGTCTACCCAATACTTTAAAATAGAGTCTACCTAATACTTTAAAATAAAGACTACCTAATACTTCAAAATAGACTATACCAAATACTTTAAAATAGATTCTACATAATACTTTAAAATAGAGTCTACCTGATACTTTAAAACAGAGTCTACCTAATACTTTAAAGTAGAGACTACCTAATACTTCAAAATAGAGTATACCAAATACTTTAAAATAGAGCATACCTAATACTTTTAAATACAGTCTACCTACTACTTTAAAATAGAGACTACCTAATACTTCAAAATAGATTATACCAAGTACTTTAAAATAGATTCTACCTAATACTTTAAAATAGATTCTACCTAATACTTTAAAATAGAGTCTATTTGATATTTTAAAATAGAATCTATCTGATACTTTAAAATAGAGTCTACCCAATACAAAAGTTCACTCGAGCACGTTTTAGAAATGAAGAAAGGTTTCGGGGCAACCAGTTGCGCTCACTTTGGTCATGCCTAGATGTTCATGTACAATTCTGAGAACTATTGTGTCCGATACTCCGACCGTCAGAGAAATTGCCTTTTTCTTTAGACGTCCATCATTCAGCACCAGCTGCTCCACCTGTACGATATTTTCTGGTGCGACTGTCTCAATCGGCCTTCCACTGCGGGGATCATCTCCTAGCGATTCTCTGCCCCATTTAAAAAGCTTTGACCAGTTATTCACTGTTGTCTGAGAAAGGCCGATCACCCATAAACTCCCACTAACCGATAGTAAATCTCGTTTGGAGTATGCCCTTCTTTTGTTAAAAATTGAATCACCGCTCGGTTCTCAATTTTATCCGAGTTATAAAAAGATGATATATGCCTTAACTGGTGTGTAGACAAACATCGACTAAAAGGAAAATTCTGAGGTTGTGCCTTCTTTAATCCTAAAGTTAGACCTAAACAGATATAACAAATCCTTATCTCTCTCTTATTTTCAACATTGTCAGAACAGGAACTTTTGGACCTCCCCTCGTATAAGGCTGAGCAGTACTAGGATGTTTATTTAAAGTTCTGACAAGAAGAGAAATGAAGAAAATGACAAATAGGAGAACGGTTGCCAGTGCACCTTTTGTGTTGTTAACAGATTCGTTAGCAGAAAAACCGGTGCCAAATATTTGATCTGATGTTATAATGAGACTAGAGTGTCTTTGTTCTAGTCCGTGTGTGCGGTAGGCTGTTCAGGCATCTGTAAAGAGTAGCACTTTGTATTCGGCCTGATATTTTTAAAACAAATTTAGGCTAATTGAACCAATAGTTCTGAAAACAGCGTAGCTCGTAAACAAAATCTAAAATCCGCTCTTTATTTCCTTGTTGTCTTGTAGAAATTATTCTCCAAACATACGGTATAACTAGAGGGATCCGCTCCGTGCTCGTTTCGCTCACCAACTCCCGCGGCGAAGCAAATGCAAACACATTACTGTATACTATGATATATTCACGGGAATGGCGATTGATTAGAACAAAGAGGTTCTTTTTATATAGAAGAGAGGACATTTTCAAGTTATAAAACATTACAACAACACACTTTTTAGTAATTTATTTTTAATTTTAATTTAAACTTTTCTATGAAGCCTGCACGTTGGGGTGCCAAGCTACAATAACAAATTTATTTGTTATAATAAAAGTTATCTATAGAAAGCTTCACTTATGAAGTTATATTATCAAAATATAAACGTAGGAGGCCTATCCACAATAATAAAATTATATTATTTAATATAGGCTTTATCTAGCTTGTATCTGGTAAAATAATTAGCGACACAATTAATAATGAAGAAATCTGGGTTCTTTAATCACAGGTAAAGAAAGATTCAATATCAATAAAAATAGTTTTGACATAAAATATATCACAAATGATTTATGATTAAAAAAAATTATGTTCATTAACTAATAATCAGTAAACTTATCTCGGGGTAGGTTGGTGCCTTTTTTTCCCAAGCTTAATTTAGTATTAACAAGAAAGACATATTATAAAAGTATATATAAAGGCATATAACTTTAGGAAACAAAAGGTTAATGTATGGGTAATGAAATGGTTATGAAAGGTTATCTGATAGGATTTAATATGGTTGAATACGATTACATAGTAAAGAACACTGAGTTCATAGTTCTGATTATATTTACAATTGTTTGTGTTTGAAATAATGTTCAATAGATTATAGTTTATAAATAGTCTGTGGTTTCACCACTAATATATATATACAAGAATCACAACTTAACCTATTTATAATCGGAAAGGTCTCACCAAGTGTTATTATTTCTTTCTTAACGTTTTACTTGGATTTTCAGCTATATTTGATGTAATCTGGACTTGAGATCCTTCTCTCAGTTATATTGGATGTCTTCAATAGTTTTTTCAATTCGAAAAATGTTCAATTACTAAAATGTGTAACACAGACCAATTTGGTGACTGCTTGCTTTTGTTAATTCATTAATCTTTTTTCACAATAGCTTTCTTTGTTGTTCTGAAAATGTCTTCTTCTTTTTTTTTAAACATATGTTTTACTCTTTCCTTCTTAATTAATTAATTGATTTCCTATCTATATATTTAATATATTTGGATTGTTACAGCATTTATATCAAGCACTGATATTTTTAAAACAAATTTAGACTTATTAGACCAACAGCGAAGCTCACGAAAAAATCTAAAATCTGCTCTCTATTGTAGACTTTTGTGAAAAGTGTTTTGTCTAATAGAAATGATTCTCGAAACTTATAATTGTTGAAATGATTCTTTGTTTATTGACATTTTGTGTTAAGTTTGGTTTTATTTAGGTATAATTTTTTAAATACAATATAGCATGGTGAGGATGAGGTAGATAGCGATATTTGTTGAACATTACGTGAGTTCTGTAGAGCTTAGAAAGAAGTCTATGGTCTTAAATTAAAGGTATTGATGAAAGCAATAACTTTTACATTTAATGTCTATTAGAAATGTTGCGCAGTTTCCCGTGATTTTTACCTTTTAACCCCCCCCCCCCGCCCTCATTAATATTCCCCCAAAGTCATGAAAGAGAGTTTTCAACGTCTCAAAATATAGGTGATGCTATAAACTATAATATCAGAAAATTTAAAACAAATGCCTTAACGGTTGTTTTTGTATAACAATTTATTTCTTTGAAAACCACTATTTTCTTTTTAAACCCCCTTTGGAGCTGCCTGAAGGGCGTGATTTTTTTACTTCATTCATATGCTAAAAAGAGACTTTACATCAAATTTTAAGTTCCTAGCATGACTTAGATTTTTACGTTTCCCCCTTATTTTTTCCATAACACGAAATATAAAGCCCGTAAAAAGTCGTACTGGGTTTTGAAAAAAGTTATTTTTTTAAGCTAGAACTTTTCCGTTTGATGATTGTTTAAAACGTACACCGTTTATCCGCGAAAAACACAGTTTTTGTACCCTTACCCCCCTCCCAAACCACCTTCTGGAAGGGGGACATTGGTAGATTTTGTCTACAATGTTTATGATTAAAAAAAACCTGTGTGCAAAAGATCTCATCTGGAAGTATTAATTCCAATGAAAATATTATTTTCAAACTTTATAGCTTGTAGGAAGTTAGTTGAATTTATATGTATTGTATAGGAGTAGCAACCCCGTTTCAACCCCTCAGACTGTAGTAATTGTAATGTCTAAACACCAATGGTATTAATGTGGATAAACAGTGAAATTTTTAGTAAAATCGGTCGAATAGGTTTTGAGTCTATGGAGGGCAAAGAAATAAAAATTCTTGTTTGTGTGTAGATATTAGTTACCGTTGATTCGAAATGTAATCTATTATCCAGGTAAGATTTTGCCCAATCCTGGATTTACAGAATAGAGTTACATGTCGTGACTGGACACACTAAATATTTAAAGATAAATCAAACGAGCAAACATAATTTGATGAAGTTAGTGTACGTTTACAATGTACAAAGCTACGTTAAACAATACAATAAAACAGAACATTAAAAACACAATTTGGCGCGGATTGTTGTTTTAATGAAGCTTTTACAAAGACGAAGTTGCGCTGGCAAAGTTTCCGCTGTAATTTGTCATGCACTACGCTTCCGTGACCCAGCCTGGTCGTACAGACTCGCTTCGCTTGCAGACTGACCGTAGGAGCGAATTTTCATAGGGAAGATGAGCTATTACTGCGACCCTTGTGGACGGGAGTAGTAAATGAGCACCGATCATGGTCCCCAGAACACGTATTGGGATGTCATTAAAAATTGTATACATGTGTTCGCACTCTAACGGCCGCATTTTAAGTCCGATTAGGTTCAAATTTGGTTCACACGTTGGTTGTCTAAGTCGCTCGGACGAGTTCGTTAGCCAAAAAATTGAACAACCGGAAACAAGTTTTAAAAGGCAGAATGTGGATTAAAAAACATTTTCGGCAATATCTTAAAACTCTATATCGCAAAACGAGTGAGTTAAATCGTCATACTTTACAATGGTCTTATTCTCTTTCAATTGTTTAAGAACAGTGGATGTGTAAAAGTAGGCCTATACCACAGGATGTGGCGATCGTCATTATTTACCCGACATAAAACAGTCTGCCAGAATTTTTTCGCCGCTCGATTATTGGCATTTGTTAAATGAGCAATTCTTGTATCTATCTTTGTATCTGTTGCGAATCTCGAAAACGGCTCTAACGATTTTGATGAAAATTTGCATGCAGGGGTTATTTGACGTCAGGAATTGAATGCACTAGGTCTTATGTTTTAAAAACGCGCATAAAGTCTGAAAAATGCGCATAAAATTTTAAATCTGAACTTCTTTTTATACCACCTTTCAAGTCACTTAGAAGGCGATAGGTACGGCTTATTTTTATACCTCCTTCAAAGTCACTAAATATTCGAATAGATACAATCCAGATGTTAAAAATACTGATCGATGCTCGTTCACCCAGGTACAAACGAGCCAAAGATTGGCGAGAGCCTTTAGAGAGTTTTCCAACTGCGAGCGAAGTGAAGCAGCCATCTGAGGCCGTAGGCCGAGGCGGGGTTGGGACGCGACGCGTCCAGGGGCAGATCCCCTAGTTTTAAATTTAAATAACTAATATTTGTAATTAAATCTACCAAATATTTGGTTATCTGGACCAAAAAATCTTAAGGTTGGGTATTTAATTTAATGGAATGTATTAACCTATGTTAGTTGATGGTGTCTTAGAGTTTACTTTTGTGTTTGGCTAAACTAACCATACAGGTCCTGGTGTTTCCACCAATTGTCTTGCTATGTCCAAGTCTATAAATGCGCAGTTCTTTTTCACTGCATCTCTCATAATTTCTGTATAGTTTATTAGGTATATTTATTCATAATATTACATTTAATTAGTAAATGTGTCGATATATTAATTTTGTATAGTAAAATATTCGACAAAGGAGATTTAAAGGAAATGGATACAGTGTAAAAGGGACTAAACTAAGTGGTCGTTTTTACATTGAAGAATAGTTGATTTTACCTAACGGACGGTTAACTCTTCAATCCAGTATGATTAATTTAACCAGAAATCGAAGCAAATAAGTAGTACACTATTTTTACTATTGGTTTGATAAATAATACCTGGAAATGCAGTTAATTCCATCAAGCTGGAATGCTAAGAAGGTATTGAAAGGTAGATTCTACTATACAGGGTGTCCCCAAACTCTCTGGACCCCTTTTGTGGATATGTTCCTGGGGTCCAGACAAACATATTTCACAATATAAACATGGGTCTACGGTGCTTATTTTTTCGTCTGTCTGTCTGTATGTGTTTTTTACAAAATACTTAATATTTTTGTAAGTAAAAAAGATATTGAGCTCAAACTTTGTACACCTATTTGTTGCGTAACCTCTTATCACTGTACGAAAAATTAGAACATTATTTAAAATATTTTCAAAATGGCGGCCGTTTATAATTTTTAATGTCAAAAATCTCAAAAACCTTAACTTTACAAAAAAAATTACAAGAGACAAAAAAGTTTACTTTTCTAGGAATATATCCACGAAAGGGGTCCAGAGAACTTTATAGAAGCAGAACTTTATTGATTTAAACAAAAGCCGTCTGTTATAACTGTATAATTCCTTTTACCTGAAAGTATTGCTATCTCGTTTTGTACCTATTTTCAGTTAAATGTAACCCAATTTTGGTTACTTCTACTCGACTATTTGTTCAGTTACAAATGTGCATTATTATTCCTACTATAACCGTATTCCTTTTATTATTAACACAAAACCTAACCTAGAAGTTGCAAACATAATCTTAATCTAGTTTACATTATTGTTTTAGATTTTTGTTAAAGCTGACTGACGTAATGTGTTTGAATCGGGGTATATCGTTGGGCAGCAGTTTTTTTATGCTTTTAAGTATCTCTTGACTTAAAAATTATAGCTATTTTATTCCCTCGATATTTAAATGGAAAATTAATGCTGAAATAATTATACATTTTTAATAAACAACTGAGTAAATAAAAAAATATATATATACTAGCTGACCCGTACGTCGTTGCCCGTGGTGGTTGGTATTTTCAGTCTTTTTAACGTAATTGTATTCTTTATAAGTGTTCAGTCAGTGAGTGGCATTTGGCTTTTATATATGTATAGATCTTAAATAATAAAAGCACTATTGTCATAATAATAAAAGATCTGAAATTATGATTTTAGTAACTTTGATCCTCCCCAAACCCCTCCTAAAATTTCGAAATTTTTGAAACCCTTTCTTAGCGAGCGCCTATGGCTCTAGAGGAAGCTACATACCAAATTTCATTCCAATCTGTTCTGTTGTTTTGAAGAAATCGTGATTTAATAACTTTGTTCCCCCCCAAACCCCCCCTAAAATTTCGAATTTGTTCAAACCCTCTCTTAGTAAGCACCTATGGCCCTAGAGGAAGCTACATACCAAATGTCATTCCAATCCGTTCGGTAGTTTTGAAGAAATCGTGATTTAATAACTTTGATCCCCCAAACCCCCCCTAAAATTTCGATTTTTTAACCCTTTCTTATCTAGCGTGAAGATATCGTTTTTTAATAACTTTGACCCCCAAACCCCCCTAAATTTTCGAATTTTTTCAAACTCTTTCTTAGTGAGCACCTATGGCTCTAGAGGAAACTACATATCAAATTTCATTTCAATCCGTTCTGTAGTTTTTGAGAAATCGTGATGAGTGAGTGAGTGGTATTTCGCTTTTATATACAGTATATAGATTCTGGCACTTTTAGAATAAATCATATATTCTGGTTTTTCTATGATATAAAGTCTGCCGGAAAATGGTGAAAAATATGCCGAAGTAAGGAGAAATTCGTAGTTGCATTTAAGAACAATATGTATTACGTTCAAAGACAATGTTTTCATCTGTAGTTAATGTTTCGTGACTCGTTTTAAAGATTGCGTATTTAAAGAATACAACGTTTCGTCTTTTGTAAAATTAAAATATAAGACTTGCTTTTATGGCACCCTCAGTTTAAAATTCTATTAGGAAAATGATAACTAAAAATCAACAATCAAAATTTCCGTCGTGTTCCAAAATATTGAACACTCGGCGGGATCTACTGTTCGACGTAGAATAATCAAAATAAAACTTAAGTACACTATCTTATTTTCTGCAGAAGGTAGAAGAGCCCCACTAGGCTCTTCAATAATTATTATAGAATGTTATATTGAACATCAGAGCTTTTTATTTTGTCGATTAGAGCTATCATTATTGTTTATGTACCATCCTTTCTCGGCTTGTCTTTATTGAATGGAATAGCTTTAGCCGCTTCCATTCCTGTTTAGTTTTTACACGACAAAATTAAAATCAAATCGTATATTATTAAACGACTCCTTTGCATCCCAAGACAACCTAATTGAATTTTGTTTTTATACTATAGAGATGCAGCCAAATTCGGCCTAGGTATTTTGCATTATTACTATTCAAAATAATAATCATTAAAACAGCTATTATCATTACGAGCGATAAGTCTTACAAGGTGCCGCTTCCACAACAGCTGGGATAAAAAAATATTTTCTATGTGCTAACAATAAATAAATAAGTCATTTAGATTATGAGCTTAGTTTAAACTTTACTCTGTATTATCAATATTTATTTCCACATTAATGTGATTACACTTTTTTTATTTCAACCTACAGCGTTTGTTATTTTATGTCAGAACTGCTTTTGTGTTTACATTATCCATAGTACATGTCGTAAATGGGTGCCTTCTTTATCAAAATGTTATCAATAAACTTGTTTTACAAAAATAACGTCAACAATAAAGAATTAATCATAACTGGTTCAAAAGTCCCTTTTCGTAGCGAATCCAGGAAATTCATATAGTCTTATAAATGAACACAAATTTACTATCCTAGAAAGATTTTTCTTAGGAAGGTTACATCGATACTATTATTAAATTTTATTATTTTTTTCTGGTATTAGTAAATTTATTCGTATTTTATGTAACATATTTTTGTTTGTTTGTTGTATTATACTTGTTAACGCAAATAAATAGTTGAGTTATTTTTCTTACCTACTTTGGAACTATATAAATAATTAAAATACCTATTAACTTAGAAGTCGGCGTGCAATGCACTGTGCGTAGGCCCAGGGCTATAGAATACAAGGGCTGGTCCACTTCTTTGATGTTGACGCTCGCCGACTGTTCCAACCTTCCCCTTGCCCCCCCCCCCCCCTCATATGTGACGTCACTCTGGTACCATGACACGCCGTGTAAGCACGGTTCGCCTTAGCTATCACGTGTTATTTGATATAAAGTTTGCAGATGATAATTCTTTAAAAAATTATGCAATACACACAACCACCTAAATTATATGTTTACCAAATTTGGTTAATATTGAGTAATTATTTTGTTCAGTACAAGTGTTTAAAGAAGGTATATAATTCCCCGAGATTTTCGCTTTTTCGCCTTTAAGGCTAATTTTCTCGCAGAGGCATTCCACGAATTTCTTTAAAAAATTATAAAAAACACATGCAATCACCTAAGTTGTTTAGCGAATTTGGTTAATATTGAGCAATTATTTTTTTCAGTACACGTGTTTAAAGGAAGTATTTAATTCCGCGAGATTTTCTCATTTTGGTGTACATTCAAGGCTAATTTTCTCGAAGAGGCATTCCATGAATTTCTTTAAAAAGTTATACAATACCTAAATTATATATTTAGCAAGTTTGGTGAATATTGAGCAATTATTTTCCTCAGTACATGTTTTTAAAGAAGGTATATAATTCCGAGAGATTTTCGCCTTTTGACGCATATTCAATGCAAATTTTCTTGAAGAGGCATTCCATGAATTTCTTTAAAAAATTATACAATACACACAATTACCTAAATTATATTTTTAGCAAGGTATTTATTTATTTAATTTTACGTTGCAGACGAGATTACTTTATGAAATGTTACCAAGATTATCAAGTAGGCTAATATTGTTTGCAGCGTTACTTGAATATTCCAAGAAACACCTTTACTAACAAAATACATTAAAACAAACATTTTCAGAATGATGAGGTATAAATAAATAAATGTATAATATATAAATAATAATAAGATTTAAACTTACTGAGTACCGGTAATTATTGATAACTCAAAATTTAAAAACAACAAATTTTAAGTAATCAGCTTCAAATTAAAATAAACATTAAAAAATATTATTTATTTAATGTAAGAATTGCAAGCTAACTTTATGTTAAAAAGTTACCAAGATCCTCAAGTAATTTCTTCTGCAGCTTTAAGTTAAAATGTTTAAAAAAAATCTTTACTAGCAAAATGCACTTAAAATTGTCAGAATAATTAGATATAAATAAATATATAATATACAAATAATTATAATCAAATTTAAACCTAGAGTACCTAATAAAATTATTGATGACAAAAATAAAACATAATTTTAAGTTAAATTTCTAGACTAAATTAAATTGCTCAGTATCAATTTAAATTTAAATAGTTCAATTGTTTAAATTCAACTATTAAATTAACTATTCTCTAAGGCCTAGGGAAGGAAAATTTCTATAAAGCAGTTTTTTTTAAATATTTTATTTCAGCAGTAATTATTATGTCATGTGCATATCTGCATATAAGCTACTCATTATGTGTAAGTATTTATAACTTTTATGTGTTTTATTTTATAAGTATTACACATGTTTTATAAACTGCAGTATGACATTCAAGTTTTTGGTGGTTTTGTATAAATACAAATATTTTCAATAATGTGGCACATTTTGTTCAATTTCATATTTAAGTTAGTTTTCAGAAATGTTTCAGAGAATCAAATTAAAAGTATGCTAACATTAGTACACTGCATCGGTTTATTACCTACGAATTAGTTAGTTTTATT
>JAGFPH010000384.1:106989-118219 GCA_018207615.1 Philaenus spumarius | reverse complement strand
TTAGTACACTGCATCGGTTTATTACCTACGAATTAGTTAGTTTTATTGTAACCCTGTCTTCTGCTTATATCTTTTAGACTAATTATTGTTTACAGTCTATTTATTGCTTTGTGTAGTGTCAATACTAAAACTAAAGAAGAGCGCATCATAAAAATGTTACAGCTTTGCTAAGAAATTTAAATTATTGTAGCAGAAATACTTATAAGAAGCGCTGGGAATGGAGCAGTTGTTACCACCGTGACGTCATCACAGTGGCAGTGGCGGGAACGTTTTGCTTGGCGGACTGGTCCAGCCCTTGTATACTATAGCCCTGGCGTAGGCCGCTTCTCATCAGGGCTCTATAACAAGGGCTAAACCGTTTCTTTGATCTCGGCACTGTGCCGCCAGTTTCACTCTGACGTCACCATGCTGATACACGCTAGCTGGTAACATTTCAGTAATGTGTGCGCAGTCGTTAACTCGCTGTTGTAACTCGATAGAAAGGCTTCAGTAAAATAAAATTTAGATATTCTTAATCTACATAAAGTACGGATTCTAACAGTATAAAAATTTTAACATTTATTTCGAATTTTAATAATTGAAAATATTTGAGAATTAACACAGACTGACATGAAAAAGTTACTAAGCGAGGAAATTTTTTATTTTTGGGTTATAAACAAACTTCCAGCGGGAAAGTTGTAGCCAATGAATTGATCTAAACTATCCATTCACCGATTTGTGATAAAATGATTACATCATTATGAAATCGTTTTTTAAATGAGCGCGAGGAGGTGCCGCGCCGCGACTCCTGAAGTACAGTTGTTTGATACGGGAATAACGTTTATGTACATATTGTTATTTTAAGGTAATTTAGTAAATCACTTATCCCCAGGTAATTAGAAAAAAAGTAAGCATTTTATTTTAACATAAACTAATTATAATTTATAATTAACATTTGATATTATTGAAGTGGACACAAAAAGTTAAGTTGGAGGTTAACGTTTAAAAAATAATATCATTATTACGTACATTCAAAGAAATAAAATTAGAGATCAGTGATGGAAAAAAATCGTAATTACGTAAAAAAATTAGCTTCATATTTAATTAAAAGAATTGCTTTATAACAAAGAAATATGCTGTCTTTTAAATAATTTGTTCATTGTTGTCTAATTTGCGGAGTACTTAAATGTTTCTTCAATAATATCAAATATTAATTATAAATTATAATTAGTTTATGTTAAAATAAAATGGTAACTTTTTTTCTAGCTGGCATAATTACCTGGGGACAAGTGATTTACCTTAAAATAACAATATGTACATAAACGTTATTCCCGTATCAAACAACTGTACTTCAGGAGTCGCGGCGCGGCACCTAGTCGCGCTCATTTAAAAAACGATTTCATAATGATGTTTTATTACAAATCGGTGAATTGGATAGTTTAGATCAATTCATTGGCTACAACTTTCTCGCTGGAAGTTTGTTTATAACCCAAAAATAAAAAATTTCCTCGCTTAGTAACTTTTTCATGTCAGTCTGTGATAATTCTCAAATATATTCAATTATTAAAATTCGAAATACCTGTTAAAATAAAAGTTTTTTATACTGTTAGAATCGGTACTTTATGTACATTAAGAATATCTAAATTTTATTTTAGCGTGTATCAGCATGATGACGTCATAGGCGATCGATACTGGGTAAATGTTAAAAATGGTATAGCCCTTGTTATAGAGCCCTGGCTTCTCATAGTGTTCAGTGTCAAGCTCACATGAGCGTCCTTAGCAGTGAACGTGTTAAAAGGGTTTAAATTCAAATCCCCGGTCCTGAAATGGCCCCCCCCCCCCCCAAAGGTTTCCTGGCTACGGCCTTGACATAGTCTTCATTAGTTTTATAACTCATATAAAAACAACCAACACCCATACATTATGAGAAGTTTGTTTTGACTGAAGTTGTAAACTTGTAAACATAACCCCAAAGGATAGTCTAGGCTAGGTTTGGCTTAAGTATTACAGATGATGAGAGAAATCAGCTGTTATGAAGCGAGGTTTATTGCTGACAGCTGTTCAATTACGTAACATAATAATCATGTATTTAAAATGACCATGCGCATGTTAGTATTTTGTTACTCGCTTTTTTAAAAGTTGCGCAATGAGCGAACAACTTGGAAGGTCAGACAGGACGATGGCTGGGAGGAACAGTGCCGCGGTTCTAAACATCTCCATCGATCTGGCACCGGCTAAACATTTTATTGCAAGTTTAACGCCAAACAAATAAATTTTAGCTACCTCGTGATCTATTGGCCCGTGAGTAAATATAATTATGTTTGAATCGTGTAGTCTTTAGGAACTCTGCCTTCATGATCGGAGATTTACGTCGACGTATCCGTAGCGTCAGACGTTGTACCAACGTTATAAAATGATTGACCCTTAACGTCCCAGGTCACGGTTTTGTCACAGGTCCGGTCTCACAGACCTCTTATTAAAAATATACTTAAAAATATTTAACCGGACCTGGGACGTTAAGGGTTACCAATATAACTGATTAACCATTAACAATAACCACGAAAGGAATAAATATAATAATATAGCAACATATGGGACAATAAATACAAATTATTGCACACGTTGCTTTAAATGCCTTCAAGGAATATCCATGAAAATTTTGAAGAAAATCGAATGCATTTGGCCGTGACAGTAATAAACAGATTGTTGATGGACGAAATGGCGAACGGTCGATATACAATTGGTAATACGAAACTACTAAAACGAAGCAATCAAGTGCATTAGTACGACTCTTCTACTTTAGCTCATAACTAATTTCTATAAAAGTTTGTAAAATAAGAGATTACGTATATATTTATACCTAGTATATTTCTTCCTCATGTTTATAATTTTGATTAAACTAAATTTTTAAACACACCTTAAGGGTCTGCTGTAGTGGGGGTTCTGAAAGAACAATGTTAAAAACCATTTAACTCAATTAGGTTCCGTTGTGTGACTTATTTTGTTTCGGACGCGTTTCGGAGCAGGAACTCCATCTTCAGTATTCACTCAATATAGGTCAAAACACAAACATATGTAACGCAATACAAAACAATACACAAGTACATCTATTTGCATTACTTAAGGTTAGTGAGCACTATTACATGTCCGACGAATTGCTACAGTCGATTGCACAATAAATATAGACTATAGTGTCCACAATAATACAGATTAAATAACTCAATTTATGTGTATTATAATTTTAACGTGTCTCCTATTTTAATTCGTCTCCAAATTATTTAGTTTGAATCCTACGATACACCCCCCATTTGCACTAATACTTCGTCTTGTTTTACACTGTTCAAGGGCATGGAGAAAATCAGTTTCTGTCACCTGTTTCAACACTTGCACAATATTCTTCTTTTTAGCACCAACTGGCTTAAAACGCGTATCTTAAAAGCACTGATCGGACTTTTAGGAAAAGATAATAGTCGCACGGAGCTATAAATCGATCTCACTGTAGTTATTGAGATATAGAGAAGAACTGTATCAAAAGAACTGTGCAGAAAAACTATACCGAAGTACTGTACAAAAGAACTGTACAGAAGAACTGTACAACAAACTACACACGAGAACTGTAAAAAAACTGTACAGAAAACTAGAACTGTACAGGAATACTATTCAAAAGAACTGTAGAGAAAAACTGTTTAAAGAACTATAAAGAAAAACTTTACAGTTCAAAAGAACTTAACAGTAGAACTGCACAAAGAACTACAAAAAAGTGTACAGAAGAACGGTACAAACTAACTACATATCAGAACCGTAGAAAAGAACTGTACAGTAAAACAGTTTAGAAGAACTGTACAGAAGAACTAGACAAAAGAACTGTACCAAAGAATTGTTTAAAAGATCTGTACAGAAAAACTGTACAGAAGAACTCTAAAAAGTAACTATATAAAACAACTGTACAAAAGATCTGTATAGAAAATCTATACAGAAGGCAGAGGAACTGTAAATAATAATTATAGAATTATGGCTGTCTTTTAAGTTAAATTTAAATGTGTATATACAGGATGTCCCGTAAGTATTGACCAAAACTTCACGAGGTTATACTATAGGTAAAAACAAACAATTTTCACCATATAATGTATAGTCCTATCTTGCTTAGTTTTCTGTCTGTCTGTCTGTTTGTGTTTTTTAGAAAAAATTTCTATCTTAAAAATGGTATGAGATATCAAGTTGAAACTTTTTACATTTAATGACCTTATTAGTGTGCATCTTAGATAAAAGTTTCAAAATAATATCATTTACAGAAACAAAATGGCGGCCATTTAAAATGTTCAAATCCTAATAACATTAAAACGAGAGATGTTACAAAAAAAAAAGGCAAGATACATAAAAAATAGCCTCTTTTAATACAAGCATTTTGGTACCTGGTTTATTGATCTAAAATAAGTAGTAACAGAAATAAGTAAGATTTCCCAAGTAAAGGTTTGTGTTTTATTCATAATTGCAATGTATTTTCCAATAATGATGAAGAATTCATGTCACGACAAGCAACAAATAATATTACCTGAACTGTAAAACACAAGTGACATTAAAGAAACAATAAACATATCTTAGATCAATAAACCAGGTACCAAAATGCTTGTATTAAAAGAGGCTATTTTTTATGTATCTTGCCTTTTTTTTTTGTAACATCTCTCGTTTTAAAGTTATTAGGATTTGAAAATTTTAAATGGCCGCCATTTTGTTTCTGTAAATGATATTATTTTGAAACTTTTATCTAAGATGCACACTAATAAGGTCATTAAATGTAAAAAGTTTCAACTTGATATCTCAAACCATTTTTAAGATAGAAATTTTTTTCTAAAAAACACAAACAGACAGACAGAAAACTAAGCAAGATAGGACTATACATTATATGGTGAAAATTGTTTGTTTTTACCTATAGTATAGCCTCGTGAAGTTTTGGTCAATACTTACGGGACACCCTGTATGTGTAGATCTTTACAATGTTCAAAAGTTTTAATATTTTATTTTTATTTTGTTTCAGAAATTGCCGACTCCGTCAGAGGTAAGCTTTATTTCGTATTTTCATTTCCGCCCCTTTACAATAGTAATCACACTGCGTCAATAATATTATGCACGAATTAAATATATTTTCCTCGCTCAAGTTGACTCGAGTGCAGGTCTTAGAAATAACCACTAGATACTCCTTTACCTGATGTGAATGAAAAACTAATTTCAGTTTGAAAACACACAGTTTTTACACCTTCCACCCCCTCCCACCCCCAAACCCGACGCTATTTCGGTGGGGACTTTTTACCACATTTAGAGCAAAGGGGCCATCAAGTACTCAACCAAATGTCTGCTGAACTGTATTATCAAAACAACCCATTAATGTTAATTATACGTAAATCGTAGAGAAATTGTTACTTTAAACACTTTTTCAACCATAAGTACATAAATACCTTACTTTACCCCCTCCATATCTCCAAAACTATTATCGCACCAAACAAACTTATAGAACCGTTTTTGTAGAGAATTTACAATGTACTTTAAAGATTTATTGTACAAACTAATCTTAAAGTGAAGAGTTTACGAGATATTTGCAACAAAAAAAACCTAGAAAACACACCATTTTTTTATCACCAAACAATTTTTAACACTTATCACCGGCCACCCTGTATATATAACATTTCAAATGCCACCCCGAAACGTCTTTTCGGTTCTAATTGACTTCGCCCGACCTGAGATCTCACCATAACAGTGACTGCATAGCTCATCTTTCCTCTGGAAATTCGCTAAATAAACTTCGGTCTTAGGTTGAATTCATTCGTTCCAAACAACTACCGAGAAATCGTGTTTTTGTCGATGATTCGGTTGCTGCAATGACTAGGCTACATATCAATATATGTAGTCTATGGTATATTGTATGTGCATCAAAATGTATATGTATATAATGTATCAATTTATGTATATTGATACGTAGTCATTAGTTGCTGCTTGAGCTGCAGGAAAACCTTCGGTTTATTTGTCGTTGAAAAGGTAAACGATTGTATTTCTTTACCCAAATAGATTGATTTATAGCCCAATCGGTATAGGTTAAAACTACCAGTAATTTGCAATACGGCTGATTTTTTTTTTATAAGTACCTTAAAGTATGTAGATTAACATAAAAAAAAGTTTACCAGTCTATCGATTCCCCAAAGTCGAAAAAAATCGATTATCATTTTTTTTCCGATTATCCTTAATATTTAGAGCTGGGATGAAGATAGAGAAAAATAAAAATACCACCGTGTAGGGGAGGTATTTTTCAATAAAAAAAGTCATATGTATTTATTTCCTCCGAGCAATGGTTTGTCTGGAAAAAATTCGATAATGCAAGTATGTATTTTGCAGCAAGGGAAATCACTATAAGTTGAAATCTCATTCATATATGAAGCGTTGGGTCATTCTAAATTGGCCGAATTATAATATATCGAATTGAAACTTGACATAGGAGTTAAAATATATATTTTAAACATTTATGCTGTGTCTCAGCTTGTTTTCTTGAAAATGACCCGATCTAGAGCCACTTGACTTATCAATGGGTTTCTCGATTTTAGGAGTACCGGACCCACGAACTAATTTCAATCGGCTCCAGTTTCGTCAATTTTTGGAATATCAACATAAAATTTGTTTTACAAGTTGAATACACCAGTATAAATATTCTTAGTAAGTATGAACGATTTTTGTCATGTCATTTTTAAAAACGAGGCGCTTCAAAATAGTCTTCTGTTTTACCTATCTCGTTTTAACTATGACACTTTTGGATTCAACGACTCCATTTTCGACATTTTTGAACATATCGATTTAAAAATTGGTACAGAAGTTACAAACACAATTGTTTTTTGCATACTTATTTAAAAAACTGTATTTAAAAAATTGACTGATTTACAGCTGATCAACTCAAGCGTGTTGTTGAAAAAAAAGTTACTTGTGCTTTGAAAAGTAAATAATAAAAAAGGTTTATACTCCTTGATCTTGTTTGAATCTATATGTACAACTTGTAAAACAAATTTTATGTTGATATTCCAAAAATTGACGAAACTGGATCCGATTGAAATTAGTTCGTGGGTCCGGTACTCCTAAAATCGAGAAACCCATTGATAAGTCAAGTGGCTCTAGATCGGGTCATTTTCAAGATAACAAGCTGAGACTCAGCATAAATGTTTAAAATACATATTTTAACTCCTATGTCAAGTTTCAATTCGATATATTAAAATTCATCAAATTTAGAATGAGCCAACGCTTTATATATGAATGAGATTTCAACTTTTAGTGATTTCCCCTGCTGCAAAATACATACCTGCATTATCGAATTTTTTCCAGACAAACCATTGCTCGGAGGAAAGAAGTACATATGACCTTTTTTATTAAAAAATACTTCCCCTACACGTTAGTATTTTTTATTTTTCTCTATCTTCATCCCAGCTTGAAATATTAAGGATAATCGAAAAAAAAATGATAATCGATTTTTTTTCTACTTTAGGAAATCGATAGACTGGTAAACTTTTTTTATGTTAATCTACATACTTTAATGTATTATAAAAAAAAATCAGCCTTATTGTAAATTACTGGAACTTTTGGTCTAAAATTACCCATACTGACTGGCCTATTAGGACATTTTGAAAGTATACATTTTGAAATAGAAGTTTGTTTTTGTATGCTCCGCGACCCATCGCACCACTGACGCAAACGCCGTAACCGTTCCACCACTACCGGGCAATAATATGCAATTTAAATTCATATTAAATCATAAACGGGTCTGCATTCCACGCCTTGTTTTTGTCCTAGAAACGTTACTAGCAGTTCTGTGAATAGTAGACGTCGCGAAAAAATTTAAAATCTGCTCTTTATTGCAGACTTTTTATGAAAAAGGTTTTTGTCTAATAGGTATGATTCTCGAAACATAGCGCATAATATTAATTTAATGTCAGGGGATATCAAACTGGGATAGATAAAGGTATAATTTCCTCGTTTCAATCCAATAATGTACAAGAGATCTGTCAAATCAATTCTCTAATTATTTTACATCCGTTTATTTCAATCACAACGTAAATTTGCTGAATTCCAATGTTTCTTTCCATAAACCTCTTTCGCTTCAGTTCACATTGTCCTCTTGTGATATCGACGACATCAATTTTTTCATTTCTAATTTTGTTTTCCCTTAACCATCCTTGCATTAACTGCGTAAAGAAAGGACCAAATAAATATAAAATTATTCCACTCGTCGATTTAAATGCCTTCAAAGAATATTCATTTAAAATTTGATGAAACTTCGCATTTGTAGAAATATATAGATTTTTGATGGACGAAATGAAGAATGGTCGATATAAGATTGGTAATCCTAAAATGAAGGGTTCAAGTGTTTTTTTTTTCGACTTTTCTACTTTAGCTTATAACAAATTTGTATAAAGGCTTTTAAAATAATTCGATCACGCAGCTGATTGTATATATACAATATTTAATCACACCCCGAAACGTATTCTAGGGATCATGGTGATTGACCACTCCCGCCCTTAGGTCTCACCATAAGAGTCACTGCAATAGCTCATCTTTCTTATGGAAATTCACAAAAAAATGTGTTGATTTAGGAAATCGAATTAAGAGTACTTAAAACTGAAGCCGCCGCGCCGTGCCGACTCCTAGCCATTTATGTGCCCTTGACACATTAAACAACGTACAATTTGAGTAATATACGTTGTGACTCATTTACAAGTGTAAAATCATTTTTGTTCTAAAGGACATTAGCACAACACAGCACAAACAACAACACAAAAACAAACGGAAAAGGTTACCGTTTCGACACGGTCGTCAAAGTCACATAAACATTAAACAAAAGAAACACCAGATATCGCACAAATTGTCTAACGTTTCGCGAAGACTGTCAACTGATATTTTATACCCTTCTTCAGAAAGGGCCTTATTGAAAGGGGCTTACTGCGCCGTAATGTTACTGACAAGCCTCTTGTCTTGTGTTTTGTCTCATTGTAGGCCTAACCTAAAATTAAGTTATTTTTTAAATCCAAATCAGCTGTTTTATTTATAATATGTAACATCAGATGAACGAATTGAATTATAATACAGTAAGTTTTTTCCGTTGATATTTGTTTGTGTTTGCTGTTAGTTTGACTAATTTAAAAAAAGCTGTTGGTTGTGAATAATAATAAACTAATTCTAAATTTGTTAAGTTATTTGCTATGGTAATGAATGTAAGCAAACATATGATGCTAAGCTTTTGATCCGAACAGCTGTTTTATCTGTTATACTGCTGGAAGTGAACACCCAAATTTTCATTATTTTTACGCTTTAAAATACAAATTTCACAAAACACTTTCTAAGTGTGCGTCTATGACCCCATAAGAATGTACCTTTACATTATTGTATTTGTATTTTGAGTAGTTTTTGATTCGCGTTGAATATAATTATTCCAGCCAGTAATTCAGACAGCACAAAACCTCTTATATTTATATAGATAGATTCTATGTTAGTATTCATCCACGCTTTTAGTTTATCAAAACTTATTGGATTCCGGCATATTAGATATCAATGGTGGCCCATTAGAGAAGGTACCCTGTATAGAGAGAAAGATCCTGTTCTACGTGACCAGCTCAGTATAACGAATTCAACTGAACGGTATATTCCAAAAAGATACTTGTCCTGACGAGAATCTTTGCGAGCTTTTCCCCAACCCTCCTCCCTCTTTCCCTAAGTGATGTCAATTACAGTGGAGTCTCAATGTGATGAATCTCAAGAGTTCAAGCGGATTGTACAAGATGGCGGCAGGCCGATGCCTACCGTCTTCGGTATGTCGAGTCTCTTGCAGATCTCGGCCATATGTACTCTATATGTATAAACAATTCAGAAGCTCATCTTTTAGTAAAAACATCTAAGGTAGGGATGCCAGCTGACCTGGGAATATTGGTGTTCCTTAGAAGAGCCGCTGCCTGAAGTGTCTCCAGTTTCTTCCTCCTGAATTTGCTGGCAAGCGCCCACCAAGCCGTGGACGCGTACATCAGCACGGATCAATCGTGCGTATAAAATTGGCACTTTAGCTCTTACAGGCACGGGGCTACGCCTTGCCAACAAAGGTATGAGGCAGTCCTGGTTTCGCTTTCCTTCGGTGGCCTTGTTCTGCACGTGTCGCATAAGTGAAGATACTTGACAGTAGGCTTCCAAAGGATAGCCACCCCGTCAAGTTCCACAGCACAAAAGGGACTCTGTCATTCAGCGTATTTTATTAAAACAGTTGGAATCACATTAATCTTGATGCGCCATTTCTACAGCCACGCGGAAAGGCATCTGCATGATATTTTCCGCGTATGCCGGAGCCAAGATACAATACTGGTCCCAGGACACTACCTTGGAGAACTCCAGCTGAAGTATCGGCCGCTATTTGGAGAGTTCAACGTCCGTGAAGGATCTGCCTGACAGGTAAGAGCGGATCTCAAGAGGTTTTAAAAAATCGTCATTTTGAGTGATGTGGAGGATAAATTGACGTTACAATGGGTAAATTTTATTTATTGAGATTCAAACACACGTGATGCTATCCACAGTTGCTGCTTGGACGTAGTGTACAGTAACGTATTTTAATGTTTCCGTTCGCTCGCAAGTGTTTACTGCAGTGTTGATACAAGAAGACAATTAAATGGATTTAAAGCTAATATTGTGTACGTCAGAGTAGGTGTGGTGTTGTCTATGCAATTAACACGCTGTAAACAAGACGCAGGCTTTTCCCGTCTCGTCTGTTTGAACCGATTAGCAGTTGGCACCGGTTAATTCATTAGTGTGATAAAGTCAGAATGTAGTTTTACCAATTAAAACTATTTACCATTCCTCAGAATCAGCAGCGACGATCGAAAACACAATTATTTGTATAAGAAACTGCGGCATGTATATCTTTTTTTAAATATGTTTTTATTATTTATTTATTCACATGATACACTGGAACCATACATATAAGTACATAAATGTATAAACAAAAACACAATTTTAATCACACTTAGATTTTACATAAAAACAAAACAAAAGATAATATACAAAAAATTATATTTCCTTAACTTAATGATAGCTTAATTATTCGTATACATTAGTACAGACACAATAAACAGTACAACAGTGAACAAATTTATGGGTCTCTTAGGCAAACGCCAGTTTGAGACATTAAATGTATAAGTATTATACAGAAAATCAACCTGCAAAGTGTTACATAATATATACTACT
>JAGFPH010000384.1:71943-83903 GCA_018207615.1 Philaenus spumarius | reverse complement strand
CTTGTCCAGTCTTGTCTAAATTTGGTTGAAATGATTTAACATTGAAAAGATTGTGGTTTGTAATATTATTAAAAAAGTTGTTATTATTAGATTTATGTTGAAAGGAGAGTTAAATAAGCAAGGAGTAATAAAAATAATTTTGTTATGATAATTTGTTAAAAAGTTGTAGACAAAAATGTAAGCGTAAACAAATTGAATTGGCAGAATTTGAATAAAATCCAAAAACAAAGTAGAGTCATTTGTAGAGTTCGAAAGGGTTAAGAAAATAAAGTAATAAAAAATATAAAGTTATAAAGTTGAATAGTTAAAATATAAAGTTTAAATCCATTCTTGGGCATAAAAGGGCCAATAACTCATAAAGTTAAATTTAATTAAATCATAAAAAATAGAATTTAATAGAGTCAATAATATGGCATAATCAAGCCAAAGTTCAAAATAAATAAATAAGTAGTTTTGTAAAAATAAAATAAATTAATAAAAAACTTTATTAATTCAAAATAAATACAAGGGAGAATAATAGAAGGGAAATATTGATAAAATAGGGTATATATATGTGTAATAAATTGTAATGCCATGTGAGATATGAAAAGAGCTGTAAAGGGGGGGAATGAAACGTCGAAAACCAAACGAAGGCAATTAGAGAAACAAAAAGCTGAATAACTAAACAACCAAACAAGCTAATAAAAATCCAATACCAGATCAGCGCGTTTCAAGACCAACCGAAGAAGATACAAGCAAGAAAAATTGGAAACTTTCAAATTTACGAGAAATAAATTTCAAAATTTAAACAAAACTAACAAAGTCCATAAATCAAGAATGAAGAGGAGTAGAAACGCCATTCGAATTCCATAGAAACCAGAAAACGTCAACCAATCCATAGAAGTCAACAAAATCAAAATCCGACCACGCAAAAAGAAGTTATAGAGTTTGGATGAAATCAATGCCAAAATTGCAAATCGACAGGTTCAGACAGGAACTCAAGACCAAAGCACCCAGAAGGAAGTTACATCATAGGAAGTAATACGTACAACGAAACAGCGCATATACCGTAATTCAATAAATGAAGATAATAATTAAATTAGGCCCAATCGACAGGAAATAAAGGCACTAAAATTCATCAAATAAATCAGGGAATATATTAAAACCAAAAAATATATTTCTAAAGCAAGAAATCAGAATTTCTTGTCACCTAGAGGAAGATGCTCGTTTGACAAGAAACAAGTTGAGGAAAGCAGCGCGCATCCCCTCTAACATCAGTTTAGGACGAACCGCCAACGATTAAACATCTGACCGAGCTCCGAGAGTATTTAGAGAAAGTTGAAGTGTGACGAGTTACGGTGTGCGTTACGTACTAGCTCCGGCCTAAAGCAAAGTTTGGTCGTGATAATTTCGGGAGAAGAATATCCATATAAACGGCCTATCTTGCCAAAAGATACTACAATAAATCAGGAGAGGACAACTCTAATAAAGTCCAGGAGAAGACAACTGTAAACCAAAGAAACCATTCTGGGGACCAAGGAGAACAACTTTAAAGTGCTTCAAACAAACAGAAAGGATTACGCGTCGAACTTCTTGTGTTCTGTAAGTGGCAAACAATCATTGTTACTTATAATTTTAAATAAATCCCTTTTTGCAAAATAATAAATAAATAAAATAAATAAATTCAAGTAGATTCTGGGGAAATTGAATAAAGTAAACTCGTTTAGTAAATTTCATTACTCACAATGGCAAATCGTCGTATGTAAATAATAGAATCATTAATATAAAAATTTTAATTAATAAATTAATTAATCACTTTGCTACTTTTCGATATACATAAATATAAGTTAAATATTAATAAAATTTCATTGTGTTTTTTGAAAATAATAATTTGTAGTTTCAAAATCAATGCATTTATGTTTTTAATCAATAAATCGTTTTGTGTTTTCAATAGAAAATTTTGAATATATAATTTACGAATCCAATCAAAATAATCCTAAAACCATTCAGTGCTCTAGTGTAATTAAGTCAGCAGGTGAGTTATTCACGGATCACTACAAATTTAACTCCAAAGGGAACGATCCCGAAAAAGAGTCTAGTATTGAGCTAGTGTACTACACAAAAGACAAAAAAGGTCTTATTAATTTAAATTTAAAAAACTTAAGAATTGGAAACAAAAGGTTTTTCTTTTCTTGCCCTCGCCAAACCTCTCAAATTGTTCTAACGGGGTAGTACTAGGGAACAATATCAAATAAGGCCTGAAAACACTTGGGTGTTATTTGATGAGGGAAAGTTTTAAAGTTAACAGAAAAGGTGGCTTACAAAGCCAATTAAATTCAACAACAAAAGGTTGTATTTATTAAATCAGTAAGCGGAGAGAGGTTTGCGCGTGGCAAGACGTTTACCGTGAACTCTAAATCATCAGTATGAAACGAACTTATGAGTCTCGTGCTATAAAACGGAAAAAGATAGAGAAACAGAAGAAAGTCTCATCAAGTAGAAAGACAGTATGTTAAAATTCTTTAAGAAACCAAAAAGATGTGATGGCCTTAAAACTATTGAAGTTGAAGAATTTTTCAGGTAGGCCTACACTTAATTCAGTCCAAGTAGACCCTTTATTGAGTTTATTAACCAGAAAAAGGATATTCAGCCTGAAATGTTTCCCCTCTGCCTAAAATTTCTCTTTAAGGATTCAATGGGTAATTCTTTACTATTAACCTTCCCATATTGAGATATGTTATCGGTAATGGACTGCAATCGACAAATAAACATGTTATAGAAGAAATGAAAGCAAAAAAAAAAAAAAATAGCCTGAAGTTTTAACTTTAGTTTTTAGTCACAGTATGTTTGCCATAATAACTGAATAATGAATAAAACAGCCTGCCTCTGACCTGCTCTTTTAAAAACCTGCTCGTTGCAAAACAACTTAATTGATATTACTAATTTATATATGTTTACAATGGAAACATACTGTGGTTAGAGACTGTAGGTTATTAGAACTTCAGGGTTTTTTTTAATTTTCATCGGTTCAACAAATACATAAGCGATACTAGTTGTTTATCAGATGATGAACTTATTTAAAATAAGTTAGTCATTCGTATTTCTTTTTCCGGGCCTTGAATCATGTTAATTCATTGTTAGAATATATAAATATGTAACTTACCTCAATATGGGAAGGTTTGCTTTTGACAAAGTAATAGTAAACAATTACCATTTGATGTACTTCAACGGTAGATAAGCGGCCTCAAACAAACAACTTGCGATGGGCCCTCAAATATGTAAATTCGCCAGTGGGTTAGAAGTAAGAAAGGTGGAAGTAAAGGTGGTTTGTTTACTTCCAAGCTGACGGAATATGACTAGCTACCTGGTCTCCTGCTTGGGATGATTTGCATGCATATATATATATATATTTTTTTTAAACCTAGTGATGAGATAGACTTGTGATGTTTTGCATAACATTTCTAGACCACAATAAAAAGCTTCCTCCTATTGCTCAGAAACATGTTAAATTTTGACCAGAACACAAAGGCATCAATATAGATCATGTTGGCTCAATAAAAAAATACCAATTATTGATATGTGCCATTTTCCATGAACACCAACGAAATTTGGCCAAACTTGACAGATAACAACCCATTAGGTCCTGAGGTATTGGTCTTAGGGTTTATTAATGTATGTTTATTTGTATTTGACCAGACCCGCTTTTCTTGAAGAGTTTGAAAGACTTGAAGTTGAACTGCGCCGATTATATCAAGATTACATAACAAGATTCCGCTGTGTGGCGTTCCTTGAACAGCTGTTGGAAGATGCCGAGTTGGTAGAACAGGAACGTATGGAAGAAAGACAGGTAATACAAAAGTTTTTTGCAAGAATGCAAACCTTAAAAAAATGCAAGATCTTTTGCCGTTCCACGTCAGAGTACTCCTTTTAAAATCGCTTATATTTTCATATTTTACTAACTGTAACACCGTAGTCGGTGACATGTCCGTGGTGTTGGCTAACAGGTTGCCGCTGGCACAGAATTGCTGTATATATGTTATTTTTTATTTAAAACGCCATGCTCATGTTTCTCTTTATTATAAAACTCATCTTAAAACTTAATGACCTAAGGACATATCTGACTCTGATGATGATACATTCTATTCTAAAAACTGGAGTGCCGGCTTACCTGGCAGAAAAGTTTGTCTATATCTCTAACATAAGTGCAAAGAGCACTAGAAGAGGTGGCACTATGCTTGCCATACCTTTGTACCAGACTATGAAGTATAATAAATCATTTACTGTGTTCGCTTGCCGTCTGTGGTATTCACTACCGGATGCAGTTAAGTCTAGTTTTCAAAGCTGTTGATGCATCCCAGTTCTGAGGAGTGCTTTAGAAGTGTTTATTGTTCAGTTGTATGAATGTTTAATTCTGATTGTAATAAGTATTTAACCTGTAAGTATTAATTACTGTTAATGATAAATTGTATACATTTATTTCTGTTAAAGAACTATTTATTTTTAAGAATGTTTTGTAACATTCTTAAATTATTTTTTAGGTTAAATTATTCTACTTTGGCGGCAAAACGGATATCCCTACCTGGTTTTTAAGGTCGTCCTTTAGCCTTCCACAGAACAACCTAGACCAGACATGGGCAAACTTTTTTAGGGGAGGGCCAGATAACCTAAAAAATTATCTAGGCGGGCCGAAAAAAAGTCTATTAAAACACATTTTTATAAGTGATCAACTTTATTTTTGATTTTTACATCACACACAACTTAAATATTATATGCTACAATGGTTATGCTACATTATATGCTACAAAAAGTTACAAAACTGGATTATTGTTTAGAAAAGTATGAAGGCGTATGTGACAGATGAAACTGTGAAAGAGCTTCTGTTATTCATAATCTGGTAGAAATTGGGATGTGCTGATTCGCAGTAGTGAAGTTAAATGGTGGTCAGTCAATCGGTTTCTAAACTGTTTTTGCGAAGCTTCATAGTAGAAAACACCTGTTCACAGATGCAGGAAGATGCAAATATCGCAATTATCTTCTGAGCGTGAGATTTTAGGTTTGGGAAACTTAGGATTTTGACAGGGTCTTGTAGAACTCAATTTTAGAAACATTGAGAAATAGTTGCTTCAATTCAGTGTTACATTGCAACTCAATCAGTTCGAGCTGCAATTCTGGTTTGACTGATTCACAATCCACATTAAATGATATGCTAAAAATGTCCAGGTCCTGTTCGATAATTTCAAAGTCTTGGAATATTCGTCAAATTCTTCTAAAGACATTTCACGTTTTTGTCATAGCTCTTGCTCTTAAGTTTGTCTCTAATAACTGCAATAGTTTTTTGTCTTGGAAAATGAGTAAAGTCTTCTTGACTAGTTGTTTGGAAAATAGGTTCAATTGCATTTTGAAACCCCTTATATGACCCATATATCATGGATTAATTTATTTCTTCTCTGGAGTTTAAGGTTCAATTTATTTTATTTTATTTTAACCGAGAAGATCTGTAAAAAAAGCAAAGTACGAAAGTCATATGACATCTTTCAAATGTTCACACTCTTGATTATTTTGTCTTTTAGATCCCAAACTCGTTCTAAACCCGACCTGCACTGAGCCAGCTTACTTTAGTGTAGTAAAGTACATCAGAATGTTCAGTCTGCAATGAGTCTATGAAATTGTCTACGATTGAGTGCTAGTGAACAAATGCCATTAACACGCTTAATAACAACATCAATCATATGTTTCATGCCTAGAGCAGTTATTTACACAGAGCTTCTTGATGTATGACACAATAAATAAACACAACTTCTACCTAGGAAATGATTCGTTAAACATGCCTACAAAACCAGATTTCATCTCTGTCATATTCGGTGCTCCAACAGAGTTACTGTAGTAATGTAACAAAAATGTTTTAAAGTACTTTCAAAGTTGTGATAGTTTCTTTAAATTCTTCAAACTTTAATGGACGCATGCAAGCTAATTCTTCAGTAACACAAAAGTTGTCACCAATACCTGTTATAAATATCAGTAACTGAGCTGTGTCAGTTATGTCCGTACTTTCATCCAACGCAAAAGAAAAAAACTTAAACTCGCTTATCTTTGACTCTAGTTGAGACAAACTGCTTATCAATTACTTCAATTCTAGAAGTAATTGTTTTTCAAGACAAACTTAATGTTTCAAAATCCTTTGTTTTGTCAGGACACAAAATGTCGCATATTTGGAGCATATAAGTTTTTACTAATTCGCCATCAGAAAATGCTTTGTTACTTTTTGCAATATTGTATGCTACAACGTAACTTTCATGTGTAGCTAGCTTTTGAGAACAGTTTTGTTTTTTTTTTTTATATTTTGCTGGCCTGACAGTTTTTTACGTAAACACACAGTCACAGAGATGACTCGACACTGACTACGTGACTGTCCGAACTATACTGATCTTAAGAACAATGAAATGAAAATGGTAGCGCCTGATTCGTTCCGAATTTAGACAAGCAACACCGTGCACTCTATTGTACTCAACATCACCATTTTACCGATCTACAGATATCTTCTACGGCAATGCTCCTAAGCGAGGTTGCGTGCATGTGTCGCAAAACCATGCCCAGGTACAACCAGGTTCAAAACCATGTCGCGGGCCAGATTGACTAGCCCCAAGGGCCGTACTTTGCCCATGACTGACCTAGACCAATGAGAGATTCTTGCTAGGCAAGCGTACGTTTCATTGCCTTTTATACCTGTACATCCTGGTTTCCATTTTAGGGTGACATCGTTCATCCTACCCATTTCATTCCCTACTTTGAAACAGTCCCACACCATCCTGGATTCAAAGGTGAATGATTCAAATGCCATTAGGATAGCTCGACTGTCCAAGAAGATGTAGATCCTAGTTCACTTAGATTTTCTTTTGGATTTCTCGAGTGCAAATGTTGATAATTACATCCTCCGCCTAAAAGATTAATGGGAAAAGTCCTCAGTCTATGAAAGACCTCAATCATAATCCCCCAGACCTGTCTGTGCTGTGTGTTTTGAAGCTATCACTATACCACACGCACGCACCGTTGTCTGCTGTGGGTCTGATTTCTCTGCACCTTTTGCTGGTCTACAATCTCCACCTTAATTAGGTACTCCATTAGCTGGATGCAATATTTTATACAAGGTTTTCAGTTCGTATGTTTCCTTATTTTTAAGCGAATCTCCATAGGAAAGTAGAGCTATTGCAGTGACCATTATTGTGAGACCAAGGTCGGGAGTAATAAATTAACACAGATCATGGTTCCCAGAACACATTTTGGGGTGTCATTAAAAATTTTATATAAATATGTGTTCGCGAACTCTAATGGTCGCATTTTATGTCCGATTTGATACACATTTTGGTTGTCTAAATCGCTCAGACGAGTTTGTTTGAAAAAAAAAAAAACGGAAGTATCAATTTTGTGAGATTTTTCGTACTAGAATGAAACTTTTTTGGGTTTTATCTAAAGAAGTTAATGTAGGATATTATTCTGCACATTTTGTGTTTTGCATGACCTTATAGCACGCTTCGTTTCCCCAAAATCGATCAAAATGTAAAATATCATAAGGTGATTGAGAGAGTGAGAGATGGAGGACAGTGTCGGTGACGGTCATAGTCGGTGGTTGCCCGACAATGACCGACTTGACTGACGGACAAGTCGGACGGTAGCAGCAGAAATCCGGAGAAGAACTCCAGCGGCAGGGAACCTAAGTACCTGGTTCAAATCCACGTGGAGGATTTTACCTTGGGGGCATCTTCTGGTCCGAGGCCAACTGCTGAGTTTGTACGCTACAAGCGAAGCAAAGCAGTTAATAAACCGAGGCCGCAAGGACGAGGTACAAACTTGCAAAGAAAGTTCGTCCGGTGCACGTGGAACAAAGCAGCGCATGAGTCGAAGCTGGAGGCATAAGTGCAAACAAATTCTACTACTATATTTGGTACACGCAGGTAGCTATTCAGCTCCTTCGTGAGTAGGTAAATTTCCCAAATAGTTGGTTGAAACCCTAAAACATATAAATTTAATTTAGGAAATTCGCTAACTCATGACATCGGTTCATCTGCCTAATCGAATTATTTATTTTTTTTTTTCAATGGTGGGGAATGCATTAGGCACCATCAGAGAGCAAGTGATCCCTGGTGTGTGGGAGTCCCGGTTCATCCGGTATACCAGTACCTCCACCCTGGAACCACCGCTAAGCATAACTTCAAGGCAGTACCTCGTATTTTCCCAGTTGGCTTGGTCTTCTTTTATCTACCATCTTTACAAGAAACTACATTTCTATTATTTATTCTTAAAGCCACAGTCACACTAGGCTGTTTAGCAGCCACTACTAATTAGCCGCTGGTAATATTGCCAGCAGTCAGCGGAGAAGAAAGGGTTCACATTAGAATGTGCAAGACTAGTTAAGTAGCCGCTAGTACAGTTGCTACCGCACAATTTTTCTTGGATTGTTTCACCTTTAATTTCTGTACGTATCGCTAAGCTTTTTATTTTCAATGGGAACAAACCTATTTTTAGTCCTCGTTGCTGAAGTTCTTGTAATAAGTCACTGTATGCTGCATCTTTGGCATTTCTGTTAGTGTAGTCTGCAGAATAAGTGTAATTTTGGCACAGGCAAGGAAAATTTTGGAATAAATCTGAAAATGTTATAATGTCTTTGCCCAACCAGTTGTTTGTGTCAACCATGTTCACTTTATTTACGAAATTAAATATTTTAAAATATAAAGCAATATACAACACTACGTAAAACCAACACACATCTTATTTCACCAGCTGCTAGTGAGCTACTAGGGGTTCACATTGGCTGCCTCCGCCAGCGAGGAGATCACGTGACTGCTAGCGGATGGTAGGCAGCGTTAAAAAGTTAAACATGTTTGATTTCTGTTTTCGGCTAGTACTTACTAGCCCGCTGGCATTATCCAGCCGCATGTTCTGGGTCAGACTACGCTGCTTACTGGCAATATTACCAGCGGCTAGTTAGTAGCGGCTGCTAAACAGCCTAGTGTGACCGCAGCTTTATTGACCTAAAGATAGCCACCATGTTCCAGTAGGTCTTATTTTCTAATATCTTACTGACTACCTGGTTGTCAGGATTGTTATCGCACACCTTAGAGTTCATAAATTATCTCTCAGTGTTCCATATTTTACAATTAAAGAATGTATGTTCTGCATCATCTACGTCAGAGTATCCGTACTGACAGGTTGCAATACTTGATTTCCTCATTCAATTGAGGTAGTTATAAAAGTCTCCATGGTCATTGATAGGGGTGTGCGAGATTGACTTTTTGAATTCGAGATGAAAATGGGATTTTGTTTAATACAAATTATCGAGATCGAGAAAAAGCCGAGAGCTGAGGTTTAGAAACAAGCGAGAAACGAGAATTTATTAAATACAATTTATCGAGAAAAACCAGAATATCGTAGGAACAAGAATGAACCAAAATTTTAATCGCAAGTTGAGATTGAGAAATATCAAATATCTTTTTACATCATTGAAAGAAATATAGTATATATCGGGATCAGTTAATTATTAAGTTAACATTCTTTCGATTTGCTATTATTACTAAGTTTATGAAATTCATTACAAATATAATGTATCTCATAGATATGTACTTGAACAGTTGACTATTGATTAATAACCCTTTATACTACATATGAAACATATTAATTCATACATAATTATATTTATTTTTAGTTAAGTAATTAACTGCCATTACTTATTTCACTAAAAACTCAAGGTTACATAAAACCATATCTATACTATGTAGAGTTATTTCTCATCAGTGACAAGTAATTAAAATGAAATATTGTGATATCCTAAACACTTCCTTGTTGAGTTGTTTGGAAAACTTCTGTTTATCTTTTTTTCATTCTAATGTAACATTTTAAGTTTTATAAAAAGTCTTAAAATAAAACTTGAGACTTTCAAAACATGCCAAAACATTTATGGCTGAATCAAGAAAAGTACAACCGACAAATGAATTTTATTCTTGACAACGAGATCGAGACGATATTGAGTTATTTCTCGTTACTGCTCGAGAGTTTTGAGATCTTGCACACTCCTAGTCATTAAGCATCTGAGCCAAGCTAGTTCACCTCATCATGCCTTCTCTCGTACCATTCACTAAGGTTTCGGATTACCCTTCTCGGTCCGTTTATTTCTAGCTTCTAAATTCCACCGCTCTTGCCAGTCACTCATGGTCTTATCCCTCGCTTGTTTCTGTGGCACACATGCCACCATATTAATTTCTGATCTTTTCTGAAACATATCCTGCCTCCCTAAAGACACCAGATCTATTTGGGCGACTCTCAAAGCAGCCAGAGCAGCCGGTTCCGAAACTGTCCTGTAACAACTGGCAATACGTAACTCTCCCTGTCTTTGGACTGCAGCCATCTTTTTCTTGTACTTCATCAGTTTCAAAGCCCCTACCCACACCTCAAATCCATAGAGTCAGAATAGCGTGTCCCACCTTCATCGGCAGACATCTTCTGCTTGCTATAGGGGCCTCCTATATTTGCAATTACACGGCTCACGGCAACAGTCACTTTGGTTCAATCTGTTTCCTGTTCTATTTTGATTAATAATTTTCTTATTTTTTATTCAGACGGAGATGCGCAAGATACTGGAGAGAATGCAGCAAGAAGAGGCACTGAAATTGTTGGACGACTCTATTGATTTGTTTCCGACTGAGGAACGTGACACAGCAGCACAGTCTGTAGAAGTTCCGATCAACAAACCTAAAGTTACTTGTGTTAGAACATCGACAGGTGCTGGTATGTAATAGTTTTATGGTGAAGTAGCCACGTCATCATGGCTGCCTGACAATAAGCTTTTTCTTGCCTTAGAGGCTACTTCTTAATACGAGGTGAGTTTCAAAAGTGGGGGTTGGCATGCAGTGGCGGCCCTAGAAATTGCAGGGCTCAAGACGAAATTCAGGAGAGAGGCCTTCCCTTCACTTAAACTACCCACTTTATTTAGCTGGAAATAGTTTGATAGTACTTCTGTAGGCAACAAATAAGGTCCATTAACTAGTTATAAATTATTATTTTATTGAACTTTGAAAAAACAGGCAAATTACTATTCGTACAATTTTCGGATAAGGCCTAATTGAATTCAATTGTCTGCCAGAGTATGTAAAAGGGTGCGTACAAATAAATGCATTTGTAATAAAGTTAAATTATATTTAAGAGAAAAACAATTACAAGAAACATTGTAAATAAATTTATATTATCTATTTTCTGGTACGTCACACTAATCCACTGTTGATTTCAATGATTACTGCAGTTTCAGGTTGCATGAATCCATCATCAGATCATAAAGGTTTTAATTTAGTTTTAGTAGGAATTGTTCCATACGGAGCTTGTTAATATTTAAAATAATGGTGAATACAGTCCACATGTAACAATACACAACAAAACACGTTTACACATATATACAGTTACAAAAGTTATAAAACACACGATATTGGTCAATGCGCATTCTCCAACGAACGCTTTTGTCGCGAACCGTTTGATTTGATTGATAATAACATCTCATGTGTAAATCTAATGTTATTATTGATGTTGTTTAGATAATTAGAAAACTTTTGAATTTGTCTAAAGCAATTTGTTAAGTCCTTTTCAAAAGTATCTTGTAGACTTTTAAAGCCGCGGTCACACTAGGCTGTTTAGCAGCCGCTACTAACTAGCCGCTGGTAAAATCGCCAGCAAGCAGCGTAATCTGACCCAGAACCAGCGGCTGGATAATGCTAGTGGGCTAGTATTTCCAGCGCTGGTTCTGGGTCAGACTATGCTACCTGCTGGCAATTTTACCAGCGGCTAGTTAGTAGCGGCTGCTAAACAGCCTAGTGTGACCGCGGCTTAAGATTCTTTTAAGATGGAAAAACCTGCTTCAACAGCTCGTGTTGTGGCAAGCTGGAGCTAAGAAAGAGTTTTTGTATCATCAGGGGCTCAATGATATGAAACAATTTTCCCTGACC
>JAGFPH010000384.1:61148-71843 GCA_018207615.1 Philaenus spumarius | reverse complement strand
TTAATTTATTAATTAAAATTTTTATATTAATGATTCTATTATTTACATACGACGATTTGCCATTGTGAGTAATGAAATTTACTAAACGAGTTTACTTTATTCAATTTCCCCAGAATCTACTTGAATTTATTTATTTTATTTATTTATTATTTTGCAAAAAGGGATTTATTTAAAATTATAAGTAACAATGATTGTTTGCCACTTACAGAACACAAGAAGTTCGACGCGTAATCCTTTCTGTTTGTTTGAAGCACTTTAAAGTTGTTCTCCTTGGTCCCCAGAATGGTTTCTTTGGTTTACAGTTGTCTTCTCCTGATTTATTGTAGTATCTTTTGGCAAGATAGGCCGTTTATATGGATATTCTTCTCCCGAAATTATCACGACCAAACTTTGCTTTAGGCCGGAGCTAGTACGTAACGCACACCGTAACTCGTCACACTTCAACTTTCTCTAAATACTCTCGGAGCTCGGTCAGATGTTTAATCGTTGGCGGTTCGTCCTAAACTGATGTTAGAGGGGATGCGCGCTGCTTTCCTCAACTTGTTTCTTGTCAAACGAGCATTTTCCTCTAGGTGACAAGAAATTCTGATTTCTTGCTTTAGAAATATATTTTTTGGTTTTAATATATTCCCTGATTTATTTGATGAATTTTAGTGCCTTTATTTCCTGTCGATTGGGCCTAATTGAATTATTATCTTCATTTATTGAATTACGGTATATGCGCTGTTTCGTTGTACGTATTACTTCCTATGATGTAACTTCCTTCTGGGTGCTTTGGTCTTGAGTTCCTGTCTGAACCTGTCGATTTGCAATTTTGGCATTGATTTCATCCAAACTCTATAACTTCTTTTTGCGTGGTCGGATTTTGATTTTGTTGACTTCTATGGATTGGTTGACGTTTTCTGGTTTCTATGGAATTCGAATGGCGTTTCTACTCCTCTTCATTCTTGATTTATGGACTTTGTTAGTTTTGTTTAAATTTTGAAATTTATTTCTCGTAAATTTGAAATTTTCCAATTTTTCTTGCTTGTATCTTCTTCGGTTGGTCTTGAAACGCGCTGATCTGGTATTGGATTTTTATTAGCTTGTTTGGTTGTTTAGTTATTCAGCTTTTTGTTTCTCTAATTGCCTTCGTTTGGTTTTCGACGTTTCATTCCCCCCCTTTACAGCTCTTTTCATATCTCACATGGCATTACAATTTATTACACATATATATACCCTATTTTATCAATATTTCCCTTCTATTATTCTCCCTTGTATTTATTTTGAATTAATAAAGTTTTTTATTAATTTATTTTATTTTTACAAAACTACTTATTTATTTATTTTGAACTTTGGCTTGATTATGCCATATTATTGACTCTATTAAATTCTATTTTTTATGATTTAATTAAATTTAACTTTATGAGTTATTGGCCCTTTTATGCCCAAGAATGGATTTAAACTTTATATTTTAACTATTCAACTTTATAACTTTATATTTTTTATTACTTTATTTTCTTAACCCTTTCGAACTCTACAAATGACTCTACTTTGTTTTTGGATTTTATTCAAATTCTGCCAATTCAATTTGTTTACGCTTACATTTTTGTCTACAACTTTTTAACAAATTATCATAACAAAATTATTTTTATTACTCCTTGCTTATTTAACTCTCCTTTCAACATAAATCTAATAATAACAACTTTTTTAATAATATTACAAACCACAATCTTTTCAATGTTAAATCATTTCAACCAAATTTAGACAAGACTGGACAAGTCGATGCCTGTCTGAACCTGCAAGTTTTTGGCTCGATCTTGTCGCTAAAGCATACGTCATCGTCTGTACGAATACAACTAACACAATTTTAGTTAATTCTTCAAAATTATTAATAAAGACTCTGTTCACATTGGAAACTACTTTTTTATCTTAATTTTGGGCTTTTTTAGTCACCCTTTGGCTTTAATCTTTTGTTATTATTAATTTGAATTTATTTTAATTAATGTAATTAATTAACCCCAATTGAATTGGTCGATTGGCCGCTTCAGTCTGTTTTTTATAAAGCACTTCACTAAACAAATGTTATAAAAATAAAGCAATCCCTTTAAGAGGTAGGCTAAGTGAATACGCTCACACTATAAACCGACGCATAGGTTTGAGGTTAAGGAAGAAAAAGAACTGTCATTCTGCTAAATGCGGAACGATGGAACAGAACTGGACAGCGACGAATATCGGAATAACATTTATTGACGATGTTTGAAACAGTGGTTAGTAGAAAAAGAAAGTGGTAAACTAATCTGTTAGTATAGTATTACTGTTACTTACTTTGTGTTTAGTTTTACTTTTATGTTAGTGGTTTGAAATTAGTTTTATAAATAAAAATAAAGGGTCTCCCAGCCTTTAAAAATATATGTATTTATATAAAATAATAGACTATATTTTTGGAGGGCCTCTCGCAATTGCGACATGGTAAATCCGCCCCTGCTCTAACCACAGATAAGAAAAGGTACCATGTCTCTAGCTTAGATTCGAACCTGGGATATGATCAGGAAGATGCCTCGTTATCCACTCAGCTAAGACTTGCCCTCAAAGAACCAGATAAATTAACAACACTTTAGTTACTTTACTATCTCTACAGTATTACATGTACAGGGTGATTACCAGGAAACGCATGTTTTTTGTGACTTGCGTAGTACACGGAGAATATTGAATGGTGGGAGTTGCGCATGGTGGCATTGTGGAGGGGAGAGTATGCAATCCCAGTTGTAGCTGTGATGTAGAACCATGAACATCGTACGTTTGCTTTGCGACGCATTTATGCAAACGAATCAATCATTCAGACCCAACAAGACTTTCGTATACATTTTAACGTTGCGCGACATCGTGCGATCCCTGATCACAACACAATTTTGCATTGGATACACAATGTGAACACGGCAAGATCATTGTTGAAAAAGAAACTCCCATGATCGGCAAATACAGTTAGTATCCTAGAGAATGTGGAGCGAGTATAGATTGCAACGGTGCAGAGCCCTAGCTATTCGATAAGGAAGCAGGCAGCAGCTCTCAGATTTTGCCCAACCACAGTGAGAAAAATGTTGGTCACGGATCTTCAATTTCATCCATACAAGCTACAATTGAGTCATGCAGATAAGAGGCAGCGTGTAGTCTTTTGTCACCAAATGATGGAAATCTTGGATGAAAACCACGAAGCTGTTATCCTTAAGAGCGATAGGTTCATTTTCATTTGGACAGTGCTGTAAACAAACAGAACTTTCGACTGTGGTGTCCAGCATATCCACAAATCGTGAGTGAGAGCCCTCTACACAGCTTATGTGTGACTGTGTGGTGTACGGTTAGTGAAGTGAGGATCTTTGATGCTCATTTTTTTTTTTTTTTTTTTTTAGTAATGCAGTTACGGTGAATGCACAACTGTATGTGGAAATGTTCGAAGATTATTTTTTGCCTAACCGCATCGTCTCCGCCTTGTGATATTTAATGTATGGTTTCAGCAAGATGGGGCAACCACACACTACTCGAATTTCTATGGACATTCTTAGACGAACATTTCATGGAAGAGTAATTTCTCGTTTTGGCGATGTCACTTGATCCTCTCGTTTTTACGATTCCAGATTTTTTTATGGGGACATTTAAAATCTCGAATCCACATTAACAAGCCGCGCAATACACTGGAAGTTAAAGAAGCTATTCGCCAAGAAATCAATGGCATCCCTAGAGAAATGTTAGAAAAAGCAGTGCGGAGCTTGAAGGAACGTCTTCAACGTTGTGTTAAAGCAGGAGTACAAGTTGAAGTTAAAGTTCTTGTGTGTTCAAATTACCTTATGCAATATATTGCTAAAAATAAAAATGTTGTTTATAATAAAAAAACATGCGTTTCCCGGTAATCACCCTGTACAAGTAAAAACGAATACATCAGCACCATCTAGGAGTGGTTATAACAAGTTTACTTGGTTCTTATCGATAACTAAATCTGTATAATTGGTACCTGCAACAGGTTTATTATTAAAATAAAGGTAACATACTCAATGCAACTCATATTGCCTATCTTGTCCATTCTCTTACTGTTATATTCAATACTCCAATTTTGTACGGTTTACAACCTCCGCTCGAAAGTAAGGTTTCTAACTGTGACATTTTGCATCAAAGCCAACAATATGGTAGGTTTTATATAGTTTATACTTTCTCTACGCTAAGTTTAACAGCTCTGAGTGCTGTGTACTATTGCAGGCAAAGACGACCACATCAATTTCTCACATTTAAAAAAGAACACTAACAAAAACTTAATTAATCTCACCTGACTTTCTTCAGTGTTTCTAAACGCTTGTTGTTCCTGTCCAATTCAGCTTGACGTTTCTCGATCTTACTGTCCAGACTAGACTCAGTCGCAGCGACATTATCGATAAGGTTCTGCGTGTTGGTAATATTTGACTTTGCTGTTTGCACGGCCTCTTTCAACCCTTCTTCAACAGAGTTCAGTTCCAACTGATTGTTGATGCAAGTGCTGCGAGCTTCCTTTAAACAAAGTCGATACAAAGTAATAAGCTGATAATCCAACAAGCTCCAGAATTCAGGAGGGTAAAGGAACAACACTGACAGCAAACAAATTATATTTTGAGTTTGAGAGACTCATGGAAGCAAGTACACCACTCAATCAGAAAACCAACATCATTTTTTTATAAAAAATTTTAAACCATACCATAACATTTTTCCGTAAAAAAAGAAACAAAAACTCACCCTCAGCTGTACTTCCAAACCTAGCAGCTCGTACAAGCTCGCTCCTTTTACTGTTATCTGCGATGATAACTCTCGGGTTAGTTTTAATTCAGAGATCTAAAACAAACAAGAAACTTTATATAAATACTTAGAAGCAATGGCAGCTCGTATAAAGGCACTGTGGAACTGCATTCCCTCTATTTCCTCGATATTATCGATAAAATTTATATATTCAGTACTTTTTTTATTACACTTGTCCGATATATAATCCTTAAGCTCAATGTCAGCAGCCTTTCCACAGTATGAAAAAGATACACATAAATCCAGCGGCATGGTATTTGGCTATTGTGCACATGCACACATAGGAAACAGCATGCGAGGGAGAGAGCACTGTCGCTCCCACAGTAGCGACCGTGGTATGTTGGTGGAAGGTAGTTTTTTTTACATCTGGTAATGAGGCTAAGATTCCAGAAGGAACAAATTTATTTACTAGACATTTATCAGACAGGCGAAGTAACAGATTTACATGCACAAGCAGAGCGTGGCACTTTGTTTTATTGTTAAAGTGTAAAAATATATCTTGGTTTAAATTTAAATTAAGTTTAGGTAGTGTTTAGCAAAGGTTAGAACTTAACAATAAGAATGGATTTCATTTTTAAATAAATAGGTCAATCGAAATTTTTTAGAATATGGTGGTTTTCCCTCACGATTACAAGTTTTATTTTTACCATACTTATTTGTGGTAGCCTAACTGGATTGTTTATAAATATATATATTTACCTTTATGATCTGTCAAACAATCCTGATTTTTCGTCGTCTTTAAATGACGGCCGTTTCGACTATTTTTTCAGTCATTTTCAAATTTAAGCTGTTCGCACAGTGGAAACTTTGTCACAAATAAAAAACATTTAAAACATTTATACACACATAACACTTAATTTACATTACAAACATATATAGATTAAAAACACATTTGAACCGCGGCATAAGACATTCGGCACATGTTACCGTGTTCAGTTAAAACTCGCACTGTCGGATGTTAGTGTCTTACGTTACCGTATTCAGATAGCGCTGTTGGTCGGTCGAATAAACTGGGCATTGCTCAAGTTTAAGTAAACCCCATTATGAAGTTTAAACTACAAAAAACTAACATTACATTAGTTTTATTCTAACGTGTACTGCTGTGCCATTTAAATTTTAACAAACTGTTAAAATTGTGTTCTGAAAGCAAAAATACATTCTCCCAAATAAAATAACATACTCTCCAAATAATTACTACAGTACTATACATCAGAATTTAGGTCATGATAGATAGTACAGCACCAATAATGCTCTGATGTTTTCTATAAACTAAAGTTAGTGCTGATTTTTCTCAATCCTTAATTCATTTTGATAACAAATTATGAATTTAAAGATTTTTCTTAAAGTTTTTATATTATTATTATATTCAGTTATTGCTGTACAATATTCAGTCATTTACTTTCCTAAAAAGAAAAACAGCTCTTCCATCAAAATAAATGTAAACAAAAATACATGTAAAGTAAAAGTATGTTCTACATCAATACAAATTATTCTTGAAAATATTAATATCAATAAAAAACAATATCTAGGAAAATATATTCCTAATAACTAGTTTAAATGAGTTTTCGGAGGTTGATGTTTTCATGCGGGCTACTAGCATAAGATCTCCGTTTCAATAGCATGGACAATGCCTGCCTATGCTATCAACTAAACTGTAAATGGACAATAGTGATAGTAATCTGTGCTCTCACTACCAGTGCCTACTTGATCGTCGTCACATTCTACATAACAAACATATACTGTGGCATGCTCAGTGATTGACACCTAATTCTAACCTAATCCTGAGCGCATTACAACTTAAAATCTTTGAATCAGAATAACTTTAAAATGGCTAATTGTATCAAAATTTTACATGAATAACTTTTTAGTAGCAACTTGCAGCTGTTGTTATTGATTATTATGTTTTATTAATTGTTATAAAACTGTAAGCAAAATTTCAAAATTATACGTTTAATTGTTTTGAACAAAAAAATAAAACCAAATGGCGCTTATGTGAGTAACTGGAAACTTTCCGACGATCTCAATATGATATTTAGCTTTGCTTTTGGCCCAGAAACAATGTCTTAAAATAATTGTTCAGAGAGTTCTGAATGACCCTGTATATATTATATTTAACTAGTGGCTCCGCCCTGTGGGCGACCCATGGCTGAGCCAAGCAAATATCAGACAGCAACAGATTATTGCATACTCTGATATTTTCACGGAAATGACGACTGAGCCACATAGCTAATGTAAGACAGAGATCGAAATAGACACGAACTTCACCATTAACCCTTTGACTGCCATGGACCGATTTAATCGGCTTTTGGAAACATTTTTAATACTGCCACGGGCCGATCTAGTCAGCTTTTGGAAACCTTCCGTAAACTGCCATGGGCCGATCTAGTCGGCTACGGTGTTCTTTACGAATACCGCCACGGGCCGATATGATCGGCTCGCGATATATTCCGTTGCAGTATAAATATTATTCTTTACGTAATATTACCTATTCTTATACCAAATTAAAGCCAAGAAAATATACTTTAAAAATATATATATATCGATATATGTATTTATCGACTTGTCAATTTATTACAATACAGAACTGTAAATGTAAACTTTGAGTGCATTTTGACTGCTTCGATCATCATACATGTTCCAAATAAAATAGGCCTACATAAACATTTTCTGTAAATAGTGTAAATACTTTTAGAAAACAATTTCTAAAAATTGTGTTAAAAATAAGCCATCTTGGTATAAACATTTGTTCAATATGAGCTAACAAGTGTCTTTTATTTTGCGACATAGCCTATATTATTTATTTGGTAAGTTAAAACATAGCTTCGTATTCTTAGATTTAAAATGTTCTTGATTTGTTAATTTGTTGCAATATGTGGTGTATTTTTTCTAACAAAAGGGGTTTTTATTTAATTTATCATACAATTTTACAATAAAGGCCTAACAATAGTAGACTTTACATTTCACTCTTAAAATGCTAAAATATCAAATGTTTGTATTTTTTTATGAAAATTTCAGGATTTATTCTCAATACATTAATAAAAAATAAAATGTACCGCTCAGAAGCAAAAAGTTTTTTTTCTTATACTTGTGATAATTTAAAATTATTTTTTGAAATAAATTTTAATTTTTTAAATATTAGGCTATTTCAATTATAAACGCTATTAGAAAAAGTCAATTCACTTTTTTCATAAACGTATGTGTAGCCCATTTAATTCTGAAGAAAACAACATCAAAATCATGTTTCTATCTTTGATATTAGCAAAGATATGATTGTTTTCATGTAGAAGTGTCAAAACAGTCATAACGGCTTTGGCGGTATTGAGTAGCCGTGCAGCGATAGCCTGGCGCCTGAGCAACGACTCGCGCTTATAGCCTCGGCAGTATGCGACGAGGTCCAGCGAAACGGCAAGGCAGTCAAAGGGTTAATATTTAAATAATCAATAATCAACATTTCAAACAAATGTTGATATTACCAACTAAAGGACTCAATATAACATGTAGTAACACCAGATGTTTGACTTATAATACAGTGAGCCTTTTGTTTGCTTTCACCAAATCTAAAAAAAACTTTTATTTAGGCTATGAAGAATAATTACTTGATTCTCAATTTGTCAAATTGATTGCAAATAAACATGTTTTAGTTATTGTAGGCTTAATCTAAAATTCTGTTCAATTTTTTATCCAAATCAGCTGTTTTATTCATGATACGTAACAACAGATGTTTGAATTGAATTATAATCCAGTAAGCATTTTTCGTTGATTTTTTATTCTGTTTGTTTATAGTTTGAGAAATCTAACCCAAACAATCTGATGGTTGTGAAGAATAATAAAGTGAATCTAAATTTGCTAAGTTGGTTGCTATGGTAATGAATGTAAACAAACATGTGTTGCTTAGCTTTTGATCCAAACAGCTGTTTTATCAGTTTTAGGGACGGGATTGTACCCACAGATTTATACTATTATCACACTTTAAAATCTTTTCTTAATGTGTGTCTATGAAACCCCATAAGAAAATACTTTAAATTTTCGTATTTATATCTTAAGTAGTTTTGCTCTACATTGATTCAGTCAGTCAGGACATAGCCGTTTATATATAAATATATACATAGATTATTTATTACTTAATCATATTATTAGAATTTGATAACGAATACCAAAAATTAAATGGAGGCTGAAATAGTAGTTTTAGGCCTATTTGAAATTAATATAAGATTCGAGAGAATTCATTTGATTTTAAAAATCAAAAGTCACAATCGAAAATGAAAACCTTTCGAAAGCAACATTTAGAAAATGAAAACCACTAGTACAAATGGGTTTTTAGAAATCACGGCTATATACTTTTTTAAACAATATTTGTCAAACTAATAAACCATTCATAAAATTCTGTGTATTTGCAACAATCTGTTCCCACACCTCTTCAAATAGCCGTTAAAACTGTTTCCGTACTTTTTGACAACTCGGTGTGATGAAATTGTTCTTTGTGTATTAATATTGATTACATCACTTACCCTAGAAGAAATATCAACTGAAGTTGAAGACACCATTTCGTCCTGATCAGACTTGTTACTAGCGTCAAATTTTAAAGCGTCATACAGCAGCGTTGTGATCTTGAGAAGTTCTTTAACCGCATACCCATCTGCTTGATACAAACGCTTTGTGTTCAGCTTAATATTGTTGTTCGTGGCCTGTAAACAATGCAACAAATCAGCTGAGGATTCTTTAAAATGGTTTATTGGGGGCCATCTGAACAAAAGGATTCTCAAATGAAAATTTGTGCTGATACTTAGAAAACCATTAAAAAGAATCTTACACTCTTTTAAAAAGTGATAACATATGATGAATCATTGTTTTTTTTTACTTATGAACCGGAAACTACTTATCAATCAATGTATTGGAAGAGCCCCAGTTCATCGAGGCAGAAGAAAGCTCGAATGACCAAATCAAATGACAAACGAATGACAACCGTGGAGTTGTGTGCCTGAAGGTCAAACTGTGAATCAGCTATACTACCTTGAGATCCCTACTCTTCATGAATGAGATAGAAGAAAGCGATTTGCGTTGTGAAAAATTAAATAATCGATTCTTTATCAGCCAAATGCCCCAGCCCATTCCGCATTGTCTGTCGAGACATTTTTGGCCAAACATTTTATCCCTGTGTTGGAACATCCACCCTATTCACCCGACCTTGCACCGTGTGAGGTGAAATCAGCAATAAAAGGTAATGTTAGACCTAAAGTTGTGTGAACAAATATAGAATTTTATAGCATTAATCCGGTGATTTTTTAGTCATACCTCCAGTAATTGTAGCATAAAACTGAACTGCAGCAAAAGTAGTAGCTTAATTTAACTTAGTTGAATTAATTAATCCTTTGGCTCCCGACGTCCGATTTACCGGACGTTGTTAGTATGTCCGCTGAATCCCGATGTCCGAAAATTCGGACATTGCGTATATGAGTGTTTAATCCCGACGTCCGAATTTTCGGACGTTCCGAAAAAAAATCATATAAAATACAAATCATTAGTGAATCTATGTTTATTATATATCAATGGAATCAGAAAGAACTGTTCTGTTTACCTCTATGATCTTTACTTACGTTAAAAATTACCTCTATGTTCACTACAACGAAGATAATTGTGATATACGTTGGCTGTGCTTTCGTCATCTGTCAGATGGTAAATAACTTGATTTCTGTGTTGCCTTTGATTATGGCCCATATATTATGTTGCACTGGCACGAGATTGTTTTGGCATTTTTAGTTATTTTTATTGTGAAAAATTGTGATTATGAAGCGAGTACATTCACTTGTTAGTGACTTGTATATTCTTATGACTATGTACGTACAACTAACCGCAAAACTGGTTATGTAGTAGCGTAATTTTCAAATAAACTTAGTAACT
>JAGFPH010000384.1:37305-56148 GCA_018207615.1 Philaenus spumarius | reverse complement strand
ATATACTTCTTATTTAGGTTTTGAAGGCTGTGTTATCACTTATAGGTTATGTTAAAGTGTCAAAATAGGGTTAGGTTTAGAATTAAACCTAATGTTAATTAAATTTGAATAGACTTTGTTGATGTCTTTTACTACGACAGACAAGGTGGAAATGATTATGTCCCTTCGAGATTGGAGGCAGGCACTTAGAACACCTCCAGCTTATAGAGTTGGAAGTAGTACATTGAGGATTCAAACTCAGTTCGTCAGTATTATAGCTCTTTTAGGACTCGTAATATTATTTGTATTATACACCACATCATCAAAACAAACTCAAAAACTAGTTAGTTATGGCTTAACTGGAGATCAATTAAGGACTAGAATAAATTTTAATGGAATACCACCTGTTCATTACTTCGATTCATATAATTCCACCTATCCATTTACATCTCCAATATCAACTCCTAGTGGTATTCGATTTAGGATAGCTATTATTAGTGATTTAGATACAAATTCAAAAAGTAAATTGGAATCAAATACGTGGATAAGTTATTTACACAAAGGAAGTTTAATTTGGAACCCATCATCAAGTAGTGTCATCGTAACATGGGATAGAACAGACCCCATCGAGTTAAAATCAACATTTGGACATAGTGGAAGAGGAATGGAGCTCTCTGAGTTAGTTGTGTTTAACGGAAAGCTATTGTCTTTTGATGATAGGACAGGTATAGTTTATGAAATGTTATTAGACACTAATAGTGCAGTGCCGTGGGTTATTCTTATGGATGGTAATGGGAAAACTCAGAAAGGTAGGTTAATTCTAGTATTTAGAAAATAAAGATTCTTGTGTAGGTCTACTCGTTGAATATTGTAACTCTTTATTTCTTTGTTCGAATGACTAACTCTGATTACGATTGACATTACCTATATAACATTGTAATTTTACATTTTAAGATCGTAATCTTACATGTTTAGCCTATATATCATCTTAAATCACAGCATTTTTTCAGGAACTAGAGCAGTTCTGTCAACCTAAGCACAATGCAATTGTTGTAACGTTAGGCGGGTTTCATACCGAAGTAAAAAGTAACAGTCAACTAGCAATACGAGATATTATTGTTTACATTATTTTGGTACCTACTAGAAATTGGTCTTTACTCATGTCTGGCAATGTCATATTGTATGTTGTAAAAAGGTTGCTAAATGATTGCAATACAACTCATTGGTTGCCAAGAGATAATTATCGAGCTTGTTAGGTGATAATTTAAGTAGCTAATCGTGTAATATTATTTTAGGGTAAAGTTCACAATACAGCTCCTTACCATATTACAGTAATATATAGCAGAGTTGCCAACATATGTGCAAGAAACCACTCTAAAATGTTACAATTCAATTCTATTTCTAAACATTTTAAATGATTACAAAACATATAGTTTTCATGTAGATAATACATTGGCGTAAATTTACTATACGACCCTCAGCTGACATTTTTGCAAACGACGACCTTGTTTTACTTTCTACTGTTAAATGTTGAATACAGGTAAACATACTGTGATTAAGACTTATAGCTTAAGTTAGAACTTCAGGCTATTTTTTTGTATTATATTTCGGTTGGCGAAGGGTCATATATAGTAAATTCATGCCAATATATTTAAAATAAATAGGCTATTAATAAAATGTATTAGGCCTATATATAAATAAAATATCGTCAACCAAATATAAAATTTGTATAGGTAATGTTTAGGCCTACAATTAATTTTTCTATTAAATATGTCGTAAGCAAAATAAAATATCATAAGCATTCTCAATAGGAATTCAACATTCAGTCAGTTAGGATATGCTCAGGTTGGTAGCACTACTATCTTTCCTAAAAAAGTACTACGATTTCTAAAAAAGATATCAGTGTATAAACTTACAATTTTGTATAGGTAACCTAATTTTATTCCATTTTTTAAAGTGAAGTTATATAAATCAATGCAATCCTATTTAACTTATAATATAAAACTCCTAGAAAATATCTATTTATTTATGATATTAATAGTCTGAAATACAGGAGAAGAGAAATAAGAGGAAAAGCATAGCCTAGTCTTCATTGTGATGAAAATTAATTGAACGAATTATAAGTTGTGGTTATAATTAATATTGTATCATTGTGGACCCAATAATGTTTTATGTTTATCATTTGTCCATATTTTCCTCACATTTAGTCTCATTTCCAACGTAATCCCTCGCCATCTTTAGTGAATAAGCTAATGATTATTGGCTTCAACTCTCCTTTATAGCAACACATAAGTAACTAAGGTAATTTACATGTTACTAGCCCTTTAAATTACTCTCATAAATTCTAGAACTGATATAATATACAGACATTACAGAACCCAGGCATTTAAATTCATTAGAATCGTCCACTAAATGTGAAATATCCCATTTCTAAACCCCTTACAACAATTCAGTTAAGAACATAAATGATTAGGGCCTAGAGTGAAGACGTTTTCATTTAATTTTGTTGAATTAACAGGTTTTAAGTCAGAATGGGCGTCAGTTAAAGATCATAAACTATTCGTAGGAAGTATGGGAAAAGAATGGACGACAGGTGGAGGAGATCTAGTCAACCTTAACCCAATGTGGGTGAAAACAGTGTCCACTACAGGAACAGTAAGTCATATAGATTGGGAGGAAAATTACAAAACATTAAGAAGATCATTAGGAGTCGAATTTCCAGGTAAGTCTGGATCAGCTGTTTGTGGATTATTATGTATTGCGTTTTATTCAGATATTAATCTTAATACTTAGGCTTACATAGTCTAATTTTGGTATACCTAACATTCAGTGGCCTCAATCTTGAAATGTGTCTCAAAAGAGAGGAAAAGAGGGGCCCCCAGGCTTTGTTTGTTTTGTCTGACATCAACAGTACAACCGCAATAAAAAAATATAGATATCTATTGCGGAGAAATCTTTTGCGCATATGTTAATGTTATTGAATTGACGAATAAAGACAGCAGGAAGGCGGGTTCGAAGTATTTTCTGAGATACCCTTCAATCTCTACTTACTTCTATTTACTTTTCCCACTAAAAATATAGTGTAGGGTAGGCCTATATAATATGTGCTATTCTTAGTTATTCGATTTGAGTAAAAATTATTCAAATAGTAAATCTTATGTATTCAATGAATGAGTCTGTGCATTCAATTGTATTTAATTTAGTAACTACCGCTATTGTTGTTTATTTGATTTGTTTTAAATCGTGAATGTATTTACTAACTTTCATCAACCTGGCGACAAACAATACAGTGTGAAAGGAATACAATCCCTAAAACTTTAAATACAGTCGGCTATGATTGAAACAATATAGTGTTATGTAAAGGGCCTAAGGAAAAACCACGATCACAGCAAAACAATGCCAAACAACTTCAATGTATTCGTCACATGAATTAGGGTGAAGTGAGGCAAGTGAAGCCAGTGGCTGCCACAGCCTTGGAAATAATTATTTCAGTAAAAAGATGGCAACATATGTTTTTTAGGATGTTTTCTAACATATTTCACTTTCAGTGAAAAAACCGTAATTTTTTCACGCATTCAAAAAAACCTTGCGTTTCACAACTGAATGGAAGTACCAGGGGTAAAGTTTGCATGACTCTCACCGCTGATTGCAAAAACCTAGACTAAAAGTTGTAAGTGTTTCTGGTAGTTTGTATGTATAGATTTAGAATGTATGAGCCATTTTCCTCAATAATGCATGGGGTATTCAAAAAATATGGTGGTGGCCTCACTTACCCCATCAATTTATGTCATGGGGCAAGTTGAGTCAGTACCGAAACAGAATTTTTTTTGGATTTTAAAGCATGTATCTTACTTATATTAATGTTTTAATCCTTTTATTTTACTTTTGAAATATAATTTTCCTCCTACAACTTACAGTAAAAAAACAACTATGCAGACCTGTAAATAATAAAATAAACAGTTAAGTTGGTTAATAAATAGTAATAAGGTGTTTTTTAAGTATCTTTAATTATGAAAAAAATATGTTAAGAGTGAATTTTAGTTAAATAGGAAAGGACCACAATCATTATTCCGGCTGTACAAGTGTGTAAATTGGTTTGATAAACAGAAAAAAATTTGAATTTAAATTTTAAAAGATATTTTCTAACTAAAATGTTACTGGTATTAAAATTATGCCCAAGAGGTCAGAGAAGAATGACAAACAAGTAAGGACTTTAATTATTATGAAAGTAAGTGGACTGCGGTTATTATTTCATTAGATTTAATCGTTGTATTTGGATAACCTAACAGAACTCCGATCCAATGCATTATTTCAATCCACTGGAAATTCGACGATAGTGGAGCGATCTATGGGGGAAACGACGAAAGCGGTGTATAGCACCAATGCTTTGAATGATTTCTCCCTAGCGCCACCCCGCGGCGCGATCATGCAATATTTTCCCGACAACCTTTTCTTCGCCACACAACCGCCGTATGCATGCATGATCTATTTTATTATTCATGATCTGTGATTTAATCAAATTTATGTTCTCCAACGCGAAAAAGTTCATAACTCCTACAAAAACATGATATCTCAGTGATTTAAAAACTGCATGAATCAGTGAAAAATGGACTATAATCCACTTGCCCTATTACTGTTCTAGGCATGCTTTAATAGGAAACCCAGGCCTTGGCTGCTTTTACCCATCGCTGGGGCAAGTGGAGCCACACGACATGGTCACAAAAAAAAATTTCCCCAAAAATACTGTACAGAATTTTTTTTTAAATGAACTATATCACTTGATAACCAACGAAACAAAGATAAAGCATGTCAAATTTCATTAATTTACATTAAATAATAATTTGGTAAATTCAGTTCAAATTTGAACTAAGCAAAAACTTGGCCCCACTTACCCCACTTCACCCTACCTTACAAAGGGTCGTACAGAAAATAATTTCAAATTTTAAAAAATGAATTCAACTAAAAGTTTTTATTTTGCCTAAAAATCAAAATTTTTCTTACTTTGAATATTTGTTGTAATCACTTTTATTTTATATAAAATTTTGTACAATTTTCATCGCAATTATAATATTTTATATATTTTTTATGAAGCATTACCTTAATTTTTTATATTTGCCATAGTTTTCTCTAAAAGATTAAATACTTTTTTTAAATAAAATATTGTATGGAGTAGTAAAATTATAAGAAAGAGAGACGCAGTTAATTACGGAGTTGTAATTTTGGTAATTCTTCGGTATAGATGGTAATTGGATTTTTGGCAGGTTTTTGGAATGTGAAAGTAAAGAAGTTTTCATTGTTCCTGTACCAACTCGCGGACACGAAACCCTCCTCCCTCTCATTCATAAATCATTCTTCCTGATACAACAGTTATCAGTTGCCTACAATTTCAAGGTTATAAACACTTAACCGTTAAACATTCCTAAAACTTTGTAGACCCTGATACAGGCGCTCACTTGCAAACAATAGAACGAACATGGCGCGAAGTGCGTTCAAAAGTTCCGCGGTTTGGTAACCATAAGCACCACTTACACGGGCATATCGCCGAGTTTTTATTCAAAAGAAAATATAGTGATTTTAATACTTGTTCACATTTCCTCTGGTGCGCAATTAGTAAGCTTTACAGTAGCGAAACCCCATCAAAAGATTCTACTGACAATGTTGCTGGTACTGATTCTGATTCAGATTACTAAGGTATGAAAAAGTTGCAGTTGAGGCCACTATACCGAAGAATTTCCGTAATTTTTATAGTTAAATGAAATTTGTGAGCCTAGTTTTTGAGGAATTGCTTTTACCGCCAAGGAAGGTTCGGGAAGGAAGTATAGGGATGACATGCCCACTAGGCCAGACACATTCCTCGTCTGTTGCCACTGTAGGTAACTTTACAGCCAAACGTAACAATAGGTAATAATAATGATTATAGAGCCTTATAGATAATAAACTTTCTTAAAGATAGATAGGCTGTTTATTAATAGACTATTTGTAGATTAATGTGCATGCGTAGTTCTGCACAATAACCGGAATCCTTGGAGCTAATATTTTTCAACCTTTGACATTGATCCAAACAGTGACAGAAATGTATTAGCACCAAAGTCACCGTTATCATTGTATTTGGATAACCTAATAGAACTCCGATCCAATGCAATATTTCGTTCCACTGGAAATTCGACGATAGTGGCGCTATCTATTGTGGAAATGACGGAAGTGGTGTGAAACACCAATGCTACCAATGACTTCTCCCTAGCGCTACCTCGCGGCTCGAGCATGCTCTATTTTCCCGACAACCTTTTTTTCAGCACACAGCCCCAAGTCTGGCAACAAATGATTGTACCTTTTAAGCCTTGTCCACACTACGAGGTAATGTCTAGAGATTTTGGTCTAAAGACATTGTATCTAGATGGTTGCTGGGACAATCTTGAGACAAATACAATGACTTTCGGAAACCAAAATTGAAGAATTTTCATCTACTGACAGAAATGGGAGACCTGAGACAATCGGCTTCACACACTTTGGAAACAATAATAGATATAGCTTGCTTAGATATCCTAAAAGTGTACATGAGACTCGTAAACAATTCTCCATTAGCCGGAAAACAATGTGTCTCCGCCAATCTGAGAGATGCTGGGATAGTTTCTCTGAATCTTTTCAACTAGTAGCTGAAGCAATTCCTCAAAGTCACTCGGAGTTAGACGGGTGAAATTCCGGAAACCTAAGCCGTCTTCTAATTTCAGGATTAATAATAAATCACTCATGAACCAAGGTCCCTCCTCCAACAAAAATCTCACACCTCCACCAACATTTTCTTTTTCTCCTGGTGTCATCACTAATAATAATAACGGCACAAGCTGCAATAGCAGCTACCTCAGCCATGTCTACCAACAAACTGGCCTGAGACAAACATTTGAGTGTGGACACGAGACAAAGCCAAGTGACCGTCTTAAGACAATCCCGAGAGTTTGTCTCCTAGTGTGGACAAGGCCTTAAGTTACAAAAATCTAAATATTATTCAAAATGTTCAAAAACTATTAAAAAAATTACATAACAAACGATAAAAAAAACTAAGTTACAAATTTGTTTCAATTAATTGAATTGCGCATGAAAAAGATTAGGCCTATGATGGTGTTAAGCCGTTAAGCTCTTACGTTATTATCTGAAAGCTATTAAGCTAATTAAGATCTCATATACTTAGATTAACTGAAATGTATACTTATTAACATAACTTTTTAATCCCACATTTAATAGCAATTAGTTAAAAGAACCACAATTGTTTTTGCCGGTTCACTGTCCTTTTATATAAAATCTTGTAACTTATAAACCGTTCATGCGTTAGTAATGGAATTTGAAACTCGTCTAAAAACGTTTACGCTGATACTGATTCGTACGTTGAAACTGGTCAATTTTTATTATAAATTCGCAAATTTCTGATATGAAAATTTTGTGAAATTTAAGTCTGTAGTAGCAAAACACTCCTTGAATCAGTTATATTTTTTATGTATATCTAGTAAGCCGCCGTGAAAAATCACGAGTAGATTAATTTGATACATATCAGAAAAACTATATTTTTTAGTCGCCTTTAAAGTGAAATTTACACTTATTAGCAAATTTCTGAAGGAAAGATGAGCTATGCAGTGACCCTTATGCTGAGAACTAAGGTCCGGAGTAGTAAATGTGCACCGATCATGGTTCCCAGAACACGTTTTGGTGTTATTAAAAATTGTATGTGATCACACTCTAACACACATTCACAAATGTTCACATTTTAAGTCACATTTCACATTGGTTATCTAAGTCACTCGGCCGAGTTCGTTAACAAAAAAAAAAATCCAACAATCGGAAGTACGTTTTTTGACCGGAAGTAACTATTTTTTTAGATTTTTCTTACAAGAATGAAACTTGTTTAGGGTTTTCTGTAAAAAAATAAATTCGGGATATTATTCTGCACGTTTTATTTTTTTACATGATTTTATAGCTCGCAAGGTTCCCCCAAAACGTAAAATATTATAAAAGTACCCGGTTCAAATTCACGTAGGGAATTTTACTGTGGGTCATCTTCTGATCCGAGACCCAATGGCCGTGTTTGTACGCTGCGAGTAAAGAAAAGCAGTCCATAAGTCGAGACCGCAAGGTCGAGGTGCAAACTCGCAAAGCTATTTTTTCCGCTGCGAGTGGAACTAAGCAGCACGGGAGTTGAAGCTGGAGGCTTGGGTGCAAACAAATTCTACTAATATATTTCGTACACGCAGGTTTCGTGCTATTTAGCAAGTTGTTGGTTGAATTCTTAAAACATATAAATTAAATTTTGGAAATTCGCTAAACTTACATCAGCGGTTCAGCTGCGTATTCGAATTATTTTTTATATTTACATAGAAGCATTTAGAAGGTGCTATAGGCACAAAATGAAGGCTTTAAAAAAACAAAAATGTGCAGGCTTACATCAAAGAAAGACTGTTTATCAAATTGTTTTTGTTCAAACAAATAGCCCACTAAAACAGTAGCGAACAATCCCCTCTTGTGGACAAAATTCAAGTTGGCGGTTTTTCTCTGCAGTTCTATTGGGACGCTGAATATAAATTTGAAGTTTGCAACCAAAATTTCCTGGAGCGTTCCGAGATATTCGTAAAAATTAGCGAAACTTTGTACTTTTTTTAGTTTTTTTGCCCGTAACACTGAAACTATGCATTTTATTTAAAAGACCATCCTAAACAAAATTAAAGAAGACAAAATTTTCTACAAATAAATTGAAAATTGATAAAATTTGCATACTTTGCAAAAAATAGTGTTCTTTGTCAGTTAATTGCAGATAGTCTATGCAGTTCTCGCAGAAACGCACTATGTACAAAATGTAATAGCATTAAATTTTGAAGAAGGAATTGTTTTGCATTGCTCTTTCAATTTGAGCATAGTGGGTTTCTTTGAAAAACTCAGTTATCTGCGAGAAATCAACAAAAAGTACCGCCAATCTTCAACTTGCTCTCTATCTCCTCACCTGGTGATTCTATTTTCAAAAACTACAGATGAAATTTATAGTAAATTTTGTAAAGGGTAGTGTTTTTGATAAAATGAACAGTTTCGGTGTTACGGGGAAAAAGTGCAAAAATATTATTATATTTTGCAAATATCTCGGAACGATCCAGGAAATTTTGGTTGCAAACTTCAAATTCGGATTCAGCACACCAAAACTTATAGAACCTCAGAGAAACTGACTCCTTGGATTTTGTCCACGTGCTACTACCATTTGACTGGACTAGAAACAAAAAACCCATTATCTAATCACTATAATGTTGATTATATTTGTCTATTATTGTTGTCTTTACTAAAGCTTTGAGTCATCAGTGTTTATCAGTTGTACGCAAGTGCCTGTGAGATAACACAAGTATATATATGTTTTGTTGTATATTTAGTTATTTGAAATTAATCTCAATTGGGTTCCAAAGTTGTTAAATTTATGAAAGATACATAAGCGTTGACGTATACATTTAGTTTCTACTGACATTCTTGTTGACTAATTATGTTTGCACTTTGATTGTGCTTGTGAAACAAGAAATAATAAGAAGATACTCATTTGAGACAAGATGTATTAATAAAACATGTGTTTTAACCAAGGCAGTAGCCAGCGGGGAGGGGGGTTAAAACCCCCACCGAAATTCGAAAAGAATTTCCAAAAACAAAACAAAAAACCACTTTTGAAATTAGAAACTGCGTTAAAAATTTTTTCCGACAATTCTGATGAATTTTTTAATTTCTAAACCTTGCTTACTTTAAACTAATCATGTAAAATTAACAGTTTAACAGTAAAATATATATCAAAACAGTATGCAATAATGTGAAATGTACTCATAGATGTTACACCGTCAATATCCCTCAAAACCTTATTTGTAATTTTTATGTTCATTCGGAAGTTATAAGTAAGAAACTGGCGGAAAACAGGATTTTCTTCGTTTATTGGTGCATAGCTAATAATTTATGTAGGCCGAAAAGGGATATATATATCGATTTGGGCCATGGAACTCGGATCTAAAATAGTTTTTTTATTGCGTGTAGTGGTAAGGCACAATATTTACCATAGTCCTTTTATTTATTAAATCACATCTGCGAGCGAAGCCGCAAGTACCAGCTAGTGTATAATATAAACATTGATATTTTTAGGTTATATAATTCACGAGTCAGGAGTTTGGAGTTCTGTCCATCAAAGATGGTTTTTTCTGCCGAGGAGACTGTCCAAGACACGTTACAACGATGAAACAGACGAAGTAATGAGCACAAATGTACTTCTTTCGACTGACCAGAACTTCAGAAATGTGCAAGTAAGTAGCAGTATAATTTGAGGGTGAGTAAATATAACCCAGACTTTTTACTTTCTCCCACTTATACGTAGTATATGGAGAAAGTATTGTTTTTGTAAAAATTTTCGAATTTGAATTTTTAGTGGAATTATCTGTTTTGGTACTCCCTGAACCCCAAAAAAATTGGCTTAATTGACATGTTTGGTGCAAATTTGTTCGAAATCGATCAAATAGTTTTAATAATAATAATATAATATGGATGTGTGTTACATGCAATATTTTCCATGGTATGTCCTACTTTTGCAATTGTAAATAACCATCTCCTATGCTACTCTTGGGAAGGTATAAAGTTTTAACTGGGAGAAAGTATATGCCAGTTATCTGGTACCGTTTATTTTATGTACGCTACAAGTATTGGTTATGAAACAATACAAACCTTCAACTTTTATCAACAGTCTCATGGACATTCTACACGATTTCTACAGTGTTCTGATTACTTGTAATGAGTTCTTCTTAGAAAATTAGAGGGGTCTTTTCTGTTATATCCCCGTATTTACAAACTATCGCAAACGCGTAACTTTACTTCTTGACTCTAGCCTAATATTTTTGCAGACAACTTCGTTGTTTTACATTTTACTGTTAAATGTTGAATACAGGTAAACATACTGTGACTAAATAGGTTTTTTTATTATTATTTTTGCATTTCTGTTGCCATAGGTTAGCCTAGAGTCGAATAGTAAAGTTGCGCATGATTAAAAATTGTTTATTATTTTTTTCCAACAATTATACGTTTAAATGGTGAGTAAATATTATATTTCACATTTGTAGTTCTATCCCGATTAATCCTTATTCTATAGAAAATAGTTTGTAAATGCGGGGATATAACAGAAAAGACCCAATTAGAGCTGTCATCCAAATACGCAAGCGATCCTCGATTTCTTGAAAATTCTCAAGTCGATTCCCTTTCAAGGGCGCAAAAGAAACATTATTACTGGGAGGGGGGGGGGGAATCTGAGCTATAATAATTTATTTGCCATTCAGTACAATAGACATTGTCAAAAATTAATTTTAAACTAACATCAGGTTTGTAAACCTCTACACTTATACCATAAATGAATAATCTTTAGACATAAAGATGCATACATTATCACACAAAATAAACACAGATTACAAATTAATCATGTCATTCTTAAAAGTATATAATTCTTGTAATTAATAAAAGAGGCTCTCGACAAGACAAGCATAATACTTTTTCAAACATTTTTTACTTGGGGTAGCATCAAGGTTATTACTAATCTTGTTGTATACTTTTAAACCCACCGATAAATGACAGTTTGATGATTTCTGCAGCCTATAGTATCTCAGATTTATTTTCCTTTTATTTCTTGTATTTTATGTCTCTTGGGCAGTTCATCCAGTTTTCTTATCGTATGCCTAACCATTTCATACAAGTACAAATTGATTACCGTGAGAATATTTAAACTCACAAAAAGAGGCTTGCAATGTATTCTCCCATGAGACTTAGTCATAGCTCTTACAGTTTTCTTTTGTACGATCAGTGCATCTTTTATTATACAGCTGCTTCCCTTACGATACAATCCCATACGACATAATGGACTGAAAAAATGCAAAATAAATATTCTTCAAATACTCTCTTGTGTAACTTACTCAACAAGAAGACAACTTTTGAAAGTGTAGTTGATACTACAAAATCAATATGTGGAATCCATGTCGGCTGTTTATCAACATAAATACCCAAAAATTTAACACTTTTTCTGCACTGTAAGGCTCAATATTTTTCAAACTGAAAATCAATTGCAGGGAGAGTGTTTAAGATTTGTCACTGCCCTCTTTTTTATTTTCGGTCAGTATTCTTGGAACCTGCCTTATTAACTCATTTAAGTTAACTGAATTGATTTTGACAAAGAAATCATAGCTTCGATTTCTCAATAAGTGAATTTATATAATACAAACTTTTGTGTTAGATTGAACTGAAAGAAAACAAAACTGTAGTTTGAAAACATCCTGAAAACATTTCCGCTGTTTACTAAACGTATGGCGACCTTTAGCGGATGGGTAGTATATTGAATGATAAAGCGACATTGGGCCTGTTTACACTCCCCCACCCCATGCGGAATCGTTTGTAGGACTCCCCATCCTTTTCCACAAGTTGTTTCTTCTCCCTGCTACTGTATTTTATTATTTTGGAGATTACTACTGGAAAACGATTAGATGGAGGTGATTCAATGAAACATGTGGCAAGTGATTTAAGTATTGGGGAAGTGAGCAAGTCCGACTCAAAATCAGCCTATTACGACGTAAATGATGCGGAAACTCACACCTTTATGGTTTTTTCAAGGCCTACCATATTATTTGAGGTCTGCCCGGACCCAATTATCTTGGATAATCGAGGGGTCTACTGTAATAGAAATTATTAGTTTAAATTAATATTTTAAAAAGTAATGTAAAGCATACAACATATAAATATTTTAATTTTAATACAAGTTACGATGATGTTGTTGATCACCAAGTGGAATCAAGGCCAAAGTTAATTCTTAAGCCAGAAATAGAACAGTGACGTCAATTGCTCTCCAACAGAGGAGGGGAGAAAGTTTAGTATCACGTTGGCTCCTGCAGTAGGCAGACAATTGTTCCGATTGCACGGATTTCACCGTAATGTTTAATTAAGCTTCCGCCTAAATCCATTGTAGATGGCCGAGTGTTGCTAGTTTTCTTCGTCAATAAACTTTTCTTTGTTTTATTTGATTAAGTTTACCAGTAAACTCCGGAGCGTACAGACGTTATAAGATGTAGCTAAAAGTATTTGGATTGTTTTCTCGTAGAAAATTGGTTGTTTTAATACAAGAAAGTTTAAATGATATATTCAAACTCATCGGCTTACATCATGAACAGTTCTCATGAATGTGAATTTCTGTGGACACATAGTTGTGACTTTAAGTTATCATTCAAATTATAAAGTGCTAGCACAAATTGTTTTGGACGGGGATTATTTAAATTAATTTTGTGTATCAATGACATGTCAGTTTAAAAAATTATATATATTTAGTTTGAAATTTATGTTTATTTCTATTTGTTTTGATTTAGTCTAAAATTCAAATAATCAGCTGTTATGTTTGCCTGATTTTTATTTGATGGCTACAATTCTTGATTGCAAGTACTTTGATAGCTTCTTAAGAACCTACTTAATTAAAATATTAGATAAATTTAAAAAAAATACAACTATGGGGCTACCCAATAACGATATTATGATACTAAATTTCAAGCCAATACCTCCTTATTCAGACATTTCAAAAAGGATATTTACAGTCCACAGAGTGTTTTTTTCTCTCTCTGCCCAGTCACATTTTGCAGAGTGAGTAAACCCGTCCTTCTTTAACCCGTTCTTCTTTGTAGGTAGGCGGTCTAATCCTATTGCATGTCAGCCTCAAGGGCTTATTATGCTCCTATATAAAGGACGATAGAGGCTCCTCCCCGTGGCAGACTGCACTAAGTGACTCTCAGACGCAAGATGCAAACATTCCGAACAAATGCATAAATTTGCATATACGATTAATTAATATACTCAAAATCATCCAATCGTAATAAAACCGACACCGTTGGAAAGGAAATGAATTAAACCTTAATTTTTGTATTTAAAACTTTTTCATAAAACATATATTTACATACGTAATCATGTTTTAAAATATGCTGATCGGGTTACAGCTGTTTCCACGCGTGAATTTGCATACAACTGTACTGTTATTTCCCACTTCTTCGACGTTCAAGACCATCTACAGAAGTATTTCTATCGAGATTGTAAAGGTACGATTGGATTCGTCAAGATTTTATCTTTCTAATAGGCTAGTGCCTTCCAATCAGATGTCACTATTTTACACGATTTTTGACGAAGATTTCTGTAAACCCTTGCGTTTGGACAGTTTTCAAGCAATGAAACAGGCACATTTGTCAACCGAGATAGCGCCTATAATTCCTTATGTTTTCACAGATTTCTTTATAAAATTTTGGAGAGAATAGTTCAATCTTTCTAATGAGGAAGTAAACTAGATATAACCAGTTATTTGTTTGTCTAGACAGCAGTGGAAAGTACATACTGTCTGTGAGAGTTAAGAAGTCCCCTGACCTCTGGCCTATTCAAAAATTGCAGGCGCTTATCTGAATCGGCGCTAAGCTCACGTTGCACACGGCATTCTGCGGTCACATTCACTGTGGCAAATCTTGTAAAATTGCCAATTGAAATTTTACTTCATTGTAGCTATTTAATTGTGTTAATAGTGTTGAGAAACCATTAAGGTTTGATAAGCCTTCCAGTTTTAAAAACTAACTTGTATTACAGTATAGGATTACTATAAAAAAAGTTTGTTATTAAGAAAGAAAGTTGTTACTGTAAAAGTTTGTACAGTTAGGCAGTAAGAAAAACCGTTATTGTATTTACAAGTAAGATTTTATGTACATATTGTTTACAAGTTTTTAAATTACTGTACAATATTAAATTGTAAACCATTTTAAATTTATATATAAAACTAGCAAAAGCTTGTTGATAGGCCTACTAAAAAAACTGATATACAGTAAATCCCTCGACATTCGCGGGCTAGGTATTCACGGTTTTGATTATTAAAGGTCTCTAAAAAAAGAAAAACTACTGTATTAAATAGCAATAAAGTACATGTAAAATTCCTAAATTATTGCAGTGTTTGTATTGTAATAATTATTGTATGAATTTAATAACATTGTATAAATACCACGTCGTCGAAACACTTACAAATACAACAAAACATAAAAGATGGGATTTCCCTACAATACACCTCTATGTGAATACAAGTGAACTTGTGCAAATGAAGGTCAATGGCTTACTGTGATTTAGTTGGAGACATCAATTTAGTGTGCAGCAAGTCAAATTAATTTAAAAGAATTAATTGAAATTGCAGTAAAATATTTTGAAATAAATTAAGTTTTTAACTACGCTTTAGATTATCACTTAGCCTTAGCTCTCACGTGTTATTTGATATAACGTTGCAGACGAAATTACTGAAACTATTAATTTGGTAATATATTATGTTGTTGCGTTGCAGTCAAGTTACTAGCAGACCGTTTTAGCAAGGTATTTATTTATTTAATGTTACGTTGCAGACTAGATTACTTTATGAAATGTTACCAAGATTATCAAGTAATATTGTCTGCAGCTCTACTTGAATATTCCAAGAAACACCTTTACTAACAAAATACATTAAAACAAACATTTTCAGAATGATGAGATATAAATAAATAAATATATAATATATAAATAATAATAAGATTTAAACTTAGAGTACCGGTAATTATTGATAACTCAAAATTTAGAAACATAAAATTTTAAGTACTCAGCTTCAAATTAAAATAAACATTAAAAACATTATTTATTTAATGTAAGAGTTGCAAGCGAGATTACTTTATCTTAAAAAGTTACCAAGGTCCTCAGATCTTATGCAGCTTTAAGTTAAAATGTTAAAACAATCTTTACGAGCAAAATGCACTTAAAATTTTCAGAATAATTAGATATAAATAAATATATAATATACAAATAACTATAATCAAATTTAAACCTAGAGTAATAAAATTATTGATGACAAAAATTAAACATAGCTTTCCGTGGCGGACTGGTCTAGCCCTTGTATTCTAATGCCCTGCACTTAACGGCTGTTCTACAGGGATTCCACATTAGCAGAAACAAAACTATGCGGCGCGAAACATTTGGACAGCGCGGGTCGCCTGCAAATGCCGTGCGGTAACATACGAACACTGCTGCATACCGTCCTGGCTCAGGAGACTTCTTAACTCTCGCGGACAGTAATTAGGGCATACTGGTGAGACCGTCCGGCACCTGTCGCTCTCACGTTATCAAATGTCCCTTCCTGCCCGTCCTAATATTGACCGGCGAAGTTTTATTAGATTGATGTCATTTTGTTATTCAAATAAAGATAACTCGAACACTTTTGTGAACTAAGAATATACAAGTATACAGTTATTTTCTTTGATTTATTCTCTACACTTTGTTATAATAATATTTCATTTTGGGGCAAAGCATATATTAGTAAATTACGTTTCAAACTAGGCCTAGTTTTGTTAGCAGTCATGTAATTGGAACATAAAAACTGGTGTTTTCAAAATAAGAAATTTGAAATTGATAAATGTTTTCATACAGTTCTATTTAGAACTAAATTACAAAACTTTTTTACGCTTATGAAAAAAAATAGCAAAAAATGTTTACTACTTGTTATGTTATGTAGGCCTAAAGTTTAACTTTTACCTTTCGTAACTGAACATTTTTTGTTTCTTGAGCTAATAACTTTTACAATTTTACATCAATAAATTTTTTAATTGCATATTTGAATTCTTTGAACCTTTCTCTACAAAAAAGGTATCAAACACTTTTGGATTGGGATAGAATTACTATTTTTGGCGAATTTTAAAAAAATGCTTGCAAAACACTAAAAACCAGCTCCCAATTTTAGCTTTAACCGCACCAGGCCTAAGGTTAAGGACTCAATTGTTCCCTGTCAAGGTCCTTAAGCTGTATCTTTTCCACTTCAAAAAATATTAAGTATTTTGTAAAAAAACAAAACAAAATGGCAGTTAACTCGAAAACAAAGTATTTCCAGACCTATGTTCACTGGATATTTTTTCATCAGTATGTTATGTAGAATCAGTTCTCGGCTTTGGCCTCACCTTTAAAATACACCCTGTATAAATGTAACATTTATCTAAAAAGGTTAATGCAGATTGATTTATTCATAACTCCCCTGTCCAAGCCTCTCGTAATCATATATCAGGTGTTGTTTTTCTCTTGCAAGAAAAAGTATTATATTCCTCGTTGAGTGAATAAAACACTCCTCACAATGCCTGAAATTGGCTAATGCGTGTAATATTATTAAAGTAAATATTCGACCACGCAGCTGAACCGCTGATGTGATTTCCAAAATTAACTGTATGTTTTATGGTTTCAACCAACTTTTTGGGAAATTGAACTACTCACGAAGGCGCTGCCTGTGTATACAAATTATATTAGTAGAATTGGTTTGTACCTAAGCCTCCAGCGGAACGCTTTGCGATTTTGCACCTCAACTTTGCAGTGTCGGGTTATGGACTGCTTCACTTCGCTCGCAACGTACTAAATCAACTGTTGGCCTCGGATCAGAAGATGCCCCTACGGTAAAATCATCCACGTGGATTTGAACCGGATACTTTTATTGTACTTTACGTTTTGATTGAATTTGGGGGAACTAAGCGAGCTATAAGGTCGTGTGAAAAAACAAAATAACATCCTACATTTATTTGTGTAGAAAAAACTCTAAAAACATTTCATTCTAGTAGGTCAAATCTCAAAAAATAGTTACTTCTGGTCAAAAAAATGTTCTTCCGGTGTTGGATTGTTTTGATTAACGAACTTGTCTGAGCGACTTAGACAACCACCGTGTGTACCATATCGGACTTAAAATTTGGCCGGTAGAGTGCGAACATTTTTATATTTATATAATACAATTTTTAATTTCACCCCAAAACGTGTTCTGGGGACCATGATCGGTGCTCATTTACTACTTCCGACCTTAAGTCTCAACATTGTCACTGCAATAGCTCATCTTTCCTATGGATATTCGCTAATATTGTGTAATTGTAAATTTTTCCTTTTTTTTAGTAAAATAGTCAACCTAAATTGTAGACTACAACAAATTTATGTCACCAACTTAGAAGTAAAACTGTTAATTCACATCTCATTCCTTGTTTCAGATTACTTATGTCGGAGAAGTTACTCCCAGGCACGGCTTTTCCAGTTTTAAATTCATACCTGGCACTGATGACAATATCATAGTGGCGTTAAAAACGGAAGAGATCTCAGGAAAAACAGCTACCTATGTTATGGCATTCCATATAGATGGTAAAATACTTCTACCTGAGACCAAAGTAGCTGATCTGAAGTACGAAGGCTTGGAGTTTATATGAGTGTGCAAGCGATGTATTATAGTGTTAATATAATTGAGATTGTAATTTATGAATAAATTCATTTATGTTGAATTTCTTTGTTATGAACTGAACTGGTTCCCCCAAATCAGTGCAGTAAGCCGTCTTGAAATTTTTATCTTGAGGGGTAGAAATTTCATAATTTCCTAAACTAATGTAGTTTTGGTATTTTTCGATAACTTTTTCTTATATAAAAGTATATAACTTTATTACTTAAATAATTACAAATTATTGCATTAGTCTAAGAAATAATTATTGAAATTTTTTTATAAAAAATTACATCTTATATTGCATATTACCTCTTACTATTTCCTAATATCCCATAATACCTTCTACTACCTCCTAATATGTAATACTGTCACATGTCCTAATGTCTCATATTACCTAATGCTGTCTCCTAATATTTTCTATTATATCATGGTGTATCATGCAATCTTCAAATGTCTTTTAATATCTCCTACTGTTTTCTACTGCCTCCTGCTATCTTCTACTATCTGCTACTGACCTATATATATACTGTCTTATAAAATCTCCATTCATCCATTGTCTCTTACTATCTTGTAGTACTGTT
>JAGFPH010000384.1:21863-35540 GCA_018207615.1 Philaenus spumarius | reverse complement strand
TGCCTACTGAGATTTCCTATTTTCTCCTACTATCTGCTACTGACCCCAACTATCTTTTAATATCTCCTCATCCATTGTCTCCTACTATCTTATATTTTCTGTTATTGCTTTCTATTTCTTTTACTGTCTTCTATTCCCTCCTAGTGTTTTTTAATGTCGGTTACTGTCTTCTATTATCTCCTACTATCTTTAGCTGTCTCCTACTATCACCTAATATATTGTACTCTCTCCTAATATCTAGTACTGCCATGTACTGGCAGGGCTATAGAATACAAGGGCTAGACCAGTCCGCCAAGGAAAGCGTTCCCGTGCTGCCACTGTGATGACGTCACGGTGGTACCTCTTGCTCCATTCCCACCGCTTCTCATAAGTATTCTTTGCTACAATAATTTTAATTTCTTAGCAAACCTGTAACATTTTTATGTAGCGCTCTTCTTTAATTTTAGTATTGACACTACACAAAGCAATAAGTAGACTGTAAGCAATTAGTCTAAAGATGTAAGAAGAAGACAGAGTTACAATAACACTAATTTGTAGGTAATAAACCGTTGTAGTGTACTAATGTTAGCATACTTTTAATTTGATTCTCTGAAACATTTCTGAAAACTAAATACGAAATTGAACAAAATGTGTCACATTATTGAAAATAATTGTATTTATTACAATAAACTTCTCTAGGCCTTATGGAATACTTAATTTAATAGTTGAATTTAAACAATTGAACTATTTAAATTGACACTGTGCAATTTAATTTAGTCTAGAAGTTTAACTTAAAATTATGTTTTATTTATTTATTTTTGTCATCAATAATTTTATTACTCTAGGTTTAAATTTGATTATAATTATTTGTATATTATATATTTATTTATATCTAATTATTCTGACAATTTTAAGTGCATTTTGCTAGTAAAGGTTTCTTTTAAACATTTTAACTTTATAGCTGCAGAAGAAATTACTTGAGGACCTTGGTAACTTTTCAACATAAAGTAATCTCGCTTGCAACTCTTACATTAAATAAATAATATTTTTTAATGTTTATTTTAATTTGAAGCTGGTTACTTAAAATTTGTTGTTTTAAATTTTGAGTTATCAATAATTACCGGTGCTCTAAGTTTAAATTTTATTATTATTTATATATTATATATTTATTTATTTACATCTCATCATTCTGAAAATGTTTGATCTAATGTACTTTGTTGGTAAAAGTGTTTCTTAGAATATTCAAGTAACACTGCAGACAATATTACTTGATAATCTTGGTAATATTTCATAAAGTAATCTCGTCTGCAAAGTAACATTAAATAAATAAATACCTTGCTAAACACATAATTTAAGTGATTGTGTATATTGTGTAGTTTTTTAAAGAAATTCATGAAATGCCTCTTCGAAAAAATTAGCATTGAATATGCGTCAAAAGGCGAAAATCTTGCTGAATTATATACCTTCTTTAAAAACGTGTACTGAGCAAAATAATTGCTCAATATTCACCAAACTTGCTAAACATATAATTTAGGTGATTGTGTGTATTGTATAACTTTTTAAAGAAATTCATGGAATGCCTCTCCGAGAAAATTAGCCTTGAATATGCGCCAAAAGGCGAAAATTTCGCGGAATTAAATACTTCCTTTAAATACTTGTACTGAAAAAAATCATTGCTCAATATTAACCAAACTCGCTTAACATATAACTTAGGTGATTGTGTGCATTGTATAAATTTTTCAAGAAATTTGTGTAATACCACTCCGAGAAAATTAGCTTTAAATATGCGTCAAAAGGCGGAATTATATATCTTCTTTAAACACTTGTACTGAACAAAATAATTACTCAATATTCACCAAACTTGGTTAACATATAATTTAGGTGATTGTGTGTAATGCATAATTTTTTAAAGAATTATCGTATGCAACGTTATATCAAATAACACGTGAGAGCTAAGGCGAACCGTGCTTACGCGGCGTGTCATGGTACCAGAGTGACGTCACATAGGAGGGGGGGGGGAGAGGAAGTTTGGGACAGTCGGCGAGCGTCAACATCAAAGGAGTGGCCCAGCCCTTGTATTCTATAGCCCTGATGTACTGGTACCTAATGTCTTTACTATCTTTTACTTTCTCATACACTCTCCTACTATCTTTAGCTGTCTCCTACTATCACCTAATATATTGGACTATCTCCTAATATCTAGTACTGCCATGTACTGGTCCCTAATGTCTTTACTATCTTTTACTTTCTCATACACTCTCCTAGTATCTTTAGCCCAGGCAGCAGGGAGTTAAAAATATACCTGGAAATAAGTGCGGGAGAGTTGAAAATTGGTAATATAGTACATTTTGGCATCCTAAAAAACGTAGTAAGTTTGCAGCCCCCACCTCTTTGAGCTTACACCGCCATCTTGGAAAATGATGGCCAAATTCAGTTTTTTCCAAATAACTTCAGCTATTTATTTACTTAATTTACTTGACGGAGCAATATTTAGATGCGATAGGTGATTGGTGTTGACATAGTTTTTAAGCGACAGTTCAGTTTTGCTATTTGATTGCCACAGACATATAGTCAGATGGAGCAAAGCGTTCACAAAAAGTGACACAGTTTTAGTTAGAACTTGATATAATTAAACTTTCTAAATACTAATAATAATTCGACCACGCAGCTGAACCGCTGACGTGAGTTGAGCTAATTTCCAAAATTAAATTTATATATGTTTTTGGGTTTCAACCAACTATTTGGGAAATTGATCTACTCATGAAGGTGCTGCCAACATGTACCAAATATATTGCCATTGGTCACCACGGTAAAAGCCGTGGATTTAATTCTGGTACTTTTACGGTATTTTACATTTTGATTGTTTTTGGGGGAACCAGATTTGCTATAAGGTTGCGTAAAAAAACAAAATGTGCACAATTATTTCGTATGTCTATTTTTTTAAAGAAAACTTTATAAAAAATTAATTCTAGTACGAAAAATCTCAAAAAATTGTTACTTCCGGTCAAAAATTTGGTCTACTTCCGGCCAATTTTTTTGGCTAACGAACTCGTCCAAGTGATTTAGAGAACCAACGTGTGTGCCAGATTTGGACCAAATCGGATATAAAATTCGTCCGTTAGAGTACGCACACATATATGCATAAAGTTACTTCCGGTGAAAATTTTGGTTTACTTCCGGTAAATTTTTTTGGCTTACCTTCCAGTTCAAACGACTTAGAATCCCAATGTGTGTACCACATTTGGTAAAATGTGCCCGTTAGAGTGCGCACACATACATACATATATATATATATATATATGATTTTTAATGACACCCCAAAACGTGTTCTGAGGACCATGATCGGTGCTCATTTGCTACTCCGGAATTTGGGTCTTACCATAAGGGCCACTGAAATAGCTCATTTTTCCTATGGAAATTCGCTAATGAGCTTTCTTTCTATTTAATAATAATATAAAGTTTAATTACTTACTGAGTAATGTAATTGATCTGTATAAATAAAGAATGTTGGAGAGATAATTCATTTCTCGACAGAAATTTATTGATGAAAATAAAAATAAATTTACATACCGTATATTATAAATTTGTTTATTTATTATTTTTAATTCCTACAGCTATGTTTATAAATAAATTTATTGAATATATTTAAAAAACTTCATTGAATTTGTTTATGGATAAAAGTAGGTTACAGATTATAAGAGGTAACACTCAAGTAATTTATTTACACTGGCTGCGCCGCATGGTGTAATAAGAACGCGTCGCCAACAGAATCACCGGTGTCTTGGCTGGTGGCCTAGTGTAATAAGGGCCTTAGGCTTCAAAATCGTTGCATAATATAGATTGCATTTTCTATGCTTAGCATAAGCTTAAAAACGCGGCATTGCTAACGTTCTGTATAATATATTATAATGCTACTTATGCTACTTATTGTTTATAGATTCCAGCACGAATGCTGGCACTTGGACTATGGACTACTAATCATACTAAAAACATCAGTATTCCTGGCGCAGGTAGATTAAACCAATTGGATCAAACGTTTGAGACAAGTAAGTTCGACAGCTTGATGGTACAGCGAATGTTCCTGCTACACGGTGAATCGAATGTTTGATCCAGAAAATAGTTTGGTACAAATACCCTGTATCTTTTAATTGTACACATTTATTTAACGAGTTAAAAATCTCCACATCACATTTATTTAGGCCTAAATAAAATTTGTTTTTAAATAGCAAATTTTTTAAATGTATAGTAGATACGGTATCTAATCTATCTGTGATTTTTGACGGGAACTTGCTAGTATGAAATATAAATTGTAGCCTACTTAGGCTACCTCTGAAAATGTAAATGAATAATATTACTGATTAAAAACTATACGCAAAGATAAACCTAAACAAGACGGGTCTTTGGTGGGAATGGAGAGTAAATAGCAAGACGTATTAAAGAAGGTGTGTGCATCGAGGAGCGTGAACTCGTCCGGCCCACGCAGCTACGTCACGTTCTACACACTGAACCAGCAGTTCCGAGCGCAATTGTAAGCTTTTGCTCAAACTGCGAATTAAATACTTTATGGTTGTCTAAAAATTATGTTTTTGGTATCGATGGAAAGGTAATAAAATGAGCATTAAAATGATCTATGTCCATGGTCAAATATTCCTAGGCGTATAATTTTCAAACAAGCCTAAATCTAATATAAGTGTTTGATTGACATAAAAACTACTCTAAGTGAGGAAGTTTTTTACTATTACTTTCGGGAGGCATTCATAGAAGATATAGAAATGTAGAAAATAAAATGTAGTAAATACTGACATCAATTTTTTTTATGAAAGTTGTAGCTGTCCTACATAATAAGATCGTAATCTGAACCATAGTTTTACTCGCTTCTTGCGGCGATTGAATGTAAGCTGATCCAATTTGTTATTAGTTCTCATTTCTCTTTGTTATTTATTATTCACATTGTTGTGAACAGGTAAATTTTGTTTAATGTATAAATATGAATTTTTAAAGAGTTGTCAAATTTAAGTAGCTCTATAGGGTAAAACCCTTTACCATCAATAAGATGGTGATTTTTCCAGTTTATTGGTTTTGTTATGTTTACTAGACCTACTATTACTAGTAGGCTACTAAATTTACTTTTCAAAAATTTAAACTATCTAAAATTGTGATTGTTTAGTTAGCCTGCCCAACGATAAATAATAAATAAAAAAAATTAATATAAACTAATTATCAATGAAATAATTAAAACATAGTAGTCTAGGTGATAAATAAAAAGTTGTGGTGAATACAACATTGAGTTTTATTTCAGTACTAACCCTAGATTACTTATGTCAAAATTTTGTCACGGGATTACTTAGGTATGTATCGTAAATTTGACTACGGTATACTAACAAATATTTTTTTTTTACTGTACAATATAATTTTGTAATTATTTTTTTAAATTGTAATTGTAACCTAGCATATTTTAGGGCTACATATTTTTGTTTAAAGATATATAATTAATACATCAAATAAATAAAATAATTTGTAGGTACCACCAATATTTTATTTTTGTTACCGGTACTCTTTAAAATTATTTAATAACATACAACAGCATTTTAGTTACGGCATAAATTGTGTCCACTTCGAACATAAAACAATTTTAATACTCTAAAAATATATGTTTTAACCATCTAAGCGTCAGGCACTTTTTTACTGCTTGTACACTTGTCATTATCTCTTAGGTAGAATGTATCCTATTCAAGTAAAGTGTACACTGTTGTACATTTTATTGTTCAGGAAAGTATGGAGAACATTACCATGTAAACAAAATATTTAAACAAATTTCTCTATAACTACTTTTGTGTTTCAAAAGAAAAAACCAAATTTGTAAACCAAAGTTTCAAAAGTACTAAGGGTTTTAGAAAAATACTAAACAATTTTTTAGTTATAAATCCAAAATATACAAAAATAGAGGAAACCCCTGCGTGCTCCGCACGCTAACCTCGTTGGAACCTTCTAACACATAATCATTTTATGTTGTCTTTATAATAATTGTTTAGGATTCATAATAACCCTAATAAGCTAAGATGGTAAATAATGTTAAATGTTCAAATCAAATTTTTCGTATATTTTATAACAGCAGTTATAATAAAGGTTAAAAGAACCAGCAAGGCTCAGTCGTATTGGAGCAAACAGTCGTATTATCTGTTATTTTATTCAATTGGTCGCTGTGGTAATGAATGTAAATACATGTGTTGGTTCATCATTCTAGGTCTAACCTAAGATTTTTTCCGATGTTTTTATTAAAATGAATTATAGCCTATGTTAATCAGGGATAGGGTAGCTTTTTATATCGTAGATCAACATTTCTTGGGAATCGATGAAACCTTACTCGTAAAAAGCTGCCTTTTTTGTTTGAGTTACCGCAGCCAAACACGGCACAAGAAGGCATTATAATTAATGGTTATTAATTATAAGAAATGTTATTACAATAATACACTATTTTGCCTAAATTAATAACATAATATTATGACGTTAAAAAGCTTGAAGGTCCTACAGGTTTCGGCGGTAAATATGGGGAAGGACGAAGGAGTCTAGACGTCTAGACTAGAGCTCCGACTGTAGCACCTACGTCACGGGTAGGCTGGAGTGGAGGGAGAAGCTGCGCATGCACACACCTTCTTTAATACGCCTTGAGTAAATAGTGCTTCATATGAACACATCGTGTAGCCTTTGAGTCGAACCAACGAACATTTTCCTTCAAACATTGGAGGCATCCCTTTTACTCGGTGCAAGAATACCGTCATCGGCCGGAACATGGTCAAATGTGAACTTTTGACGCTCGCCATCGAACGCTCGTAGGTTTGAACAACGGCCACACGATGTGGTGATTGGCGAATGGCGAACCATCTAGGGATGTTGCGATATTCATATTATTGATATTAGTAAATATCGATATTTTTGTTTCGATATTTCCGATATTATATCGATATTAGAGATTAAATATTATCGCAATATCGGAAGAATAATGTCAATATCGGATTTCGATATTTTATTGTCTATACTGTAGCAATTACGTTATTTTCTACAACAGAATTGCAACTCCTAAAAATAAAAACACAAGGCACTTACTTAACCAATACAACCACAGAATGTTGTTTAGTTTGTAATCGTATGTATGTTTGTATTTAACCTATTTTAATAGAACTTAAAACATGCTTGATCATAGAGTAACCAATTGTCTACAACAAAAAGTAACATAATTGTCTACAACTACGTCCTGAACATAGACTTATCTCCCGTTAGTATTTGAGTTTAACGTGTAGTTTCAGAATATAAGCAAAATTTAACATAACCTCTAGTCACATGTAAGTAAACAATTACCAATATTTCTGAACTCAAACTGTATTTTTTAGAGTATTTTTCCTAATTTCCCACGAAAATTATTGAGTTTTTAGAGTTAGTTTGACGTGTAGTTTCAGAATACAAGCAAAATACATCATAACCTGTGGTCAGATGTAAGTAAAGTAAACAATTAGGCCTACTATATTATTATATTTTACATGTTAAAAAAAATAATATCGATATCATTTGATATTGCTGATATCGATATTTTGTTTCGATAATATCGTGATATCGAAATTAGAGTTTGATATCGATATCAATATCAAATATCGGAAACTTCCCGATATCGCAACATCCCTCCATCCAAAGTCCAACGCACTATATATAGAATACCGGTATTCTATATACCGTGGTCCAACGTTGGAAGGTGTTCGTAGCATCGTGTAGAACCGGTTTTAAACGTCGCTTATAAAGCGCTGGTATAGAATGACCCTTAGGCCTAGTGTGAAATATTGACGCCAATGTAAAATGTCTCGCTTGACGCACCTCGATTACCTTTAAGTAGGAAAAATTACTGATATGAGCGTAACGAGCAGTGGTAAAAAAATAAACTACTCTCACATTCGCCTATGTTCGGCGGGAATATTGTGCCATACAGTCGGAAAAAGAATATTTCACTACTTTTCACTACTACATTCCACAAGTCTAGTAATTCAGCTGTAAATCAGCTGTTGTAATAGATAAATATTGTTTGAACTTAATCTAATCTGTCTCATCTGTCATCTGTATAACAATCACATAACAAATCGGTATCAAATTTAAGAACGTATTTCAGTTGATCTTTTACCTTTTACTATGGCTACACCAGTTCAAAAGTTGTCTTCTCAATTAAATACATTTTTAAATAGAACTGGTTGGGGGTCGATGTATAATAACGTAGGCCTACTACAAACCTATTTTACATACAGTCCAGAAATATCCCAACCAATTAAGAGAGATCCAAAATGGACTACAAAAGAAGAAGCAGTACAGTGCATAAAATCAGATAATACCGTTTTCTTGAGTGGGGCTGCAGCAACACCAGTAGAATTAGCTAAGGCTATGACTGACTATGGCAAGACAAGTGGTTTGAAGAATGTTACTGTTTGCCACATGCACACAGAAGGACCAGCACCTTATACAAACCCTGATTGTGAAGGTATTTTCCGATCATGTTCATTTTTCATGGGCGCCAATGTACGCAAACCTGTTGCTGAAGGTCGATCCGATTGCATTCCTATTTTCCTTTCAGAGATTCCATTACTGTTTACAAAAAAAATAATCAAACCTGATGTCTGCATTATACAGGTGTCTCCTCCGGACAATCATGGCTTTTGCAGCCTTGGAACCAGTATTGATTGCGTCAGAGCTGCATGTGCCAACTCTAAAATAATTGTAGCTCACGTAAACAGTCATATGCCACGAACTTTTGGTGATGCTCTAATCCATCAGTCCCATTTTGATTTTGCTGTTAAACTGGACTCACCGTTACCCGACCATGGTGGCAAACCTCCATCAGCAGAAGAAACTGCAATTGGGAAACACATTGCTGAAAATTTAGTGGAAGATGGTGCTACACTTCAGATGGGAATTGGAAACATCCCCGATGCAGTGCTAGCTCAACTAACCAATCACAAGGATCTTGGGATCCATTCAGAGATGTTTGCGGGAAATGTTGTCCATCTTGTCAACAAAGGATGCATCACAAACAATAAGAAGCCCCAAAACACTGGTAAAATTATTTCTAGTTTTTTGATTGGACCTAAATTACTCTACGATTTTGTTAATAATAATCCGCTCGTTGAAATGAAAGTTGTTGACTATACAAACAACACAACCGTTATTTCTCAACAACCAAAGATGACCGCAATAAACTCATGTATAGAAGTTGATCTTACCGGGCAGGTTGTCTCGGACTCAATTGGAACAAGAATGTTTTCAGGTTTTGGTGGTCAAATGGATTTTATTCGAGGGGCTGCTGAAGGTTTCGATGGAAAGGGTAAACCCATTATTGCTTTACTGTCCATTAATGCTAAAACAAAAGAAAGCAAAATCGTGCCGATGATTAAGCCAGGAGCTGGTGTTGTAACAACCAGAGGCCACGTTCACTATGTTGTAACAGAATACGGAATCACAAATTTGTTCGGAAAAACTTTACGACAACGAGCTCATGGGTTGATTAATATTGCTCATCCAGACCATAGGGCAGCTTTAGAAAAAGCAGCATTTGAAAGGCTAAAAGTGATGCCATCGCCATAATTTGACTCTCAAAAACATAAAATACAACACTTTTGGTCTAAAAAATGAATTCTTTTCAAAATAGCATGTGATATAAATAAGTTATTTGAAAGTTGTTTGTAGTTTAAATTTATATACTTGTGCAATAAAAACTCATTTTCGTAAAGTTAGGTATCTAAAGTTTTTACTAATTCAATTTCAATGTCAGATTTTTTCAAAGATCTTGTAATTGGTGGTTTTGTATATCATAATTATATAGTCCCGATAATCTCAATTTAATTTAGGTATCTTTTTAATGAAGCTAACTGCTCTACAAAGAAGATCTTTTCAAAACAAAAGTACCGTAACTATTATTTAACATTGAGCAGTAAAGTAAATACACATAGGTTAGTCCAAAGAAAGTAGGCCTATAGTTGAATTAAATTCCTACTTGAATCGTTTGAGTTTGACCTAATCTGAATTGTATTTTAAAATTTTACTGTGGCTTTTTATGTTGTTTGACAATTTTAAACGTATTACAAAATTCTTATTGTTTCCCCTTCTTCCATCCTTACGAAATCAATACAATAAACCTAATTAACATGAGTTTACTATCAAAATAAATGTGTACCTACATTTTTTAGAAATTGTTTTAAAAGTATTGTATGTGTAAAAGATGACCTTACAGCTTCTGAAACAATGTAGGTATCTAAGTTTTATAAATGAAGTGTTGGATTTGTACAAAAACTGCTATTTGCTAATATCCCAAAATGTGATATTGTTAGGAGGTATGGTAGTGTAGTAGGCTATAGTATTGTCTTCCAAGTGCATAATAGTGTAAAATATTTTTCATATTAGTTACGCTATTTTAATAAAGTCTTTACACGATCAGTAATAATGTCATTTCTTTTAAAACACTGAAAGTATTATTGAAGGTTCAAAAATAATATGGATTGATTAAAGAGAATTAATACTGAGGTGAGTTCAGGAATCCTAGAAGTACAAACATTAATATTATAAACACTGACAGTATTATTGAATTGAAAAATACATATTGCCAGCATCAGACCTACCAGTAGACAGATGATGGCTTTTTTTCTCATATGAAACAAAATGGTTAGTAGCTCGGGTCATTGGTCATTGTTATGTTATAACGTAGTATCTTCTTAGTTTTAAATCATACCAGATGTTTTGTTAGTTAAAAACTTAATTATCCTTTACCAATTGCCAAAGAGTTTTTACTTAGGCTTACTGTAGGTAGGGTGCCTATCCATAAAAATGTGCATAATATAGCCTACTTAAGTTAAAAAATCATCAATTCAAATCAATATAAATTCAAATGGCCAACTAAACTGTTAAACCACATCTCTGTTTTAATCAGAAACATCCAGATGCAATCAAAATTAAGAAATAGCTGTATTCCTGATCATCATCGAACTGACAAATAATGAAGAAGGTAAATAAGTTTAAAATGTTTTCTATATGCCTTAGTTTAAGTTTAAAATTAAAAAAAATAAATACAAATAAACCACAGTGAACAAGATGCCAACTTAACGTAGCCTACATACTAAAATAATGTTTAAGCTGCAACCCAGATTGTCAAGTGCAAAAAAAAAAAAATGTTTACTATTACGAATGTAGTATTATAGAATACTATTAATTATGAAAAGCTACCTTCAGACCCACTGAATGGTGTAAACTGTGGTCTGTGGTGAAAGCTATGAAGTCAATTATAAAAGTTGTAATATTACAGAAAATTTGAATCTCATGAGAAACGCTACACTTGAAAATCTAATTTAATTGATTCTGTTCCTAAACCTTTAACCGCAAAACCTCTAAACAATTCAAGTAGTTAATCTTTTAGCATAAATTATAATACATTAAGTTAAGCAATGATAACAAATCCTATATACATGTAGTTAAAAATTAACCTTCACAATTAATTCACACAACATTTATCAACCTAATCAGAAAACAAATCTTAATTGGTTCCAAAAGCATTGTTGTCACAGATATTATAAAACTCATTTGTTACTAATTAAATAATTTTTAGCCACAATAATTTTACTAGTTTTTAATGAAAATGAGAAATACAAATATAATTTTATTTAAAATTTATCTAATTCAAATTGGAATGCTAATGGTCTTGATAAAAAACGATCAAAACTAATTGAAATCTTAGCTCATCATAACGTAAGCATAGTATACACCGCAGAAATTAATTTATTAGAAAATTCAACCTAATGTACCAGGATACCAAATTTATAGGACTGACATAGAAACACCTAATGGCTCAGTTGGTGTAACAGCTAAATGTATTTAAAAAATCCCTTTCGGCCTACAGGCGCAGGTAGATTTTGAAATTCATTGCATTTACTTTCATAAGCGAAACATTAAACACATTTGGAATTGTACAAAAAAGTTTTAGACAAAAGATTTTGGTATACTTATTTAGAGTATGGTATTTACAACAATTTTAAACGGGCTCAATATTGAGTTTACTCTTCTCAATAAGGGAGTAATGAATTGTTTGTTCTGTGACATTATATTGGTCACCAATTTCAGTAAGGGTGGTAATATCAAAATTGTTCCATACACAAAATTTAGAAAATATTTCAAAGTTTTACAGTAACGTTGAATGGATTTGTTATTGTGCTTAGGCTTTCTAAGGTGGTTATGCATTTTTAGCAAATTTCCATAGGAAATATGAGCTATTTCAGTGATTCTTATGGTGAGACCTAAGGTCAATGAGCACCGATCATGGTTCCTAGAACACGTTTTAGGGGGTCATTAAAAAATATACATATATACATGTGTTCACACTCTAACGGTCAAATTTTAAGTTCGATCTGGTCTAAATTTGGTACACACGGTAGTTTTCAAGTCATTCCGACGAATTTGTTTCCAAAAAATCCAAATGCTGCAAGTATGTTTTTTGGTCGGAAGTTAAATTGTTTTGAGTTTTTCGTACTAGAATGAAATTTTATTGGGGTTTTGTCTAAAAAAAATAAATAGGCCCTATAGTAGATTATTCTGCACATTTTGTTTTTTACATGACCTTATAGCCGTCTGGTTCCCCCAAAATCGATCAAAACATAAAATACTAAAAAAGTTCCTGGTTCAAATCTATGTAGGGGCAGTTTGTGATCCGAGGTCAATGGCTGGTATGCAAATTATCGAATCGAGTTTGTCAGCTGTGAGCAAAGGGAAGCAGTTCATAGTCCGAGGCCGCTGTGAGCAAAACTAAACAGCGCGTGAGCCGAGGCTGAAAGCTGAGGTGTGAACCAATTCTACTACCTAATATATTTATTACACACATACAGCTTTTCAGCGCCTTAATGATTAGACCAATTTTCCAAATAGTTGGTTGAAACCATAAAACATATAAATTTAATTTTGGAAATTTGCTCTACTCACGCCAGTGGTTCAGCTGTGTGAATGAATTTCTTTACTTTCAAACCAAGTTATCGGGTAAAAACTATATATTGTTATAGCCGTGGTATCAGCTAAAAGTTCAAAACATAATTTCTTGGTATCGGATACATAAACAACAATAATAGTTTGTCAAGTAGGCCTACACAAGGATGTTCTGGTTTTTTGTACAAAGGTTAAAGGTTGTAACAAATTTGTAGGTACTCAAAATTTGAGGTCAATATCTTTTCTATTTCTACAGATATTGTGTTTAGTAAAGAAAACAAAATGGTGGGTAATGCAAAAATTAAACCTTTCTGGACTTACATTTTATTTATTGGCACTTTTTCTTATTTTTAGTAGTAGAATCGCCTTAAACCTTCCTCGTGGGACACCCTGTATAATTATTGTGGGTTTTGTATACAAAATTATTCTAATGAGCTTTGAACATAACACACTTTAGGGAATGTTTTTGTATGTGCTTGCGCTTTTCAGTAGAGGCCAGTTTTCTCACAATTACAAGACACTAATAGGAGACTGTCATGGGCTAAATAATTGAGCATATATTTTAGGTATATAAGCAGTAAAATGTATTTTAGGTTTGAAGATTCTCACAAATTAATCAGGGCTGTGCGAATCCAGAAATTCTAGATCTAATCCGAATCCAAATAATATTTTTTCAGTCATTTCGAATCCGAATAATATTTGTATGCT
>JAGFPH010000384.1:0-21853 GCA_018207615.1 Philaenus spumarius | reverse complement strand
ATCCGAATAATATTTGTATGCTAATTACGAATCCGAATAATATTTTTAGGCTAATTACGAATCCGAATCGAGTCCGAATCTCAAGCCTACGAATCCGAATCTCAAGTCTACTAAAGTTTGTTGAATTGATACCAAATATTAAAAATTATACATTTTAAAAGTTATTTATAAAAATTATTATTTATTGGACTGTGAGTAGCTTATTTTAAAATTAAATTATATTAAAAACATTGAATCCAAGTCCATCTTCTTTTTATTGGGAATTTAACACAATCAAATACAGCCCACCTTCTAACTGGTATCATAATTTAGTTAATAATAATTATTAAGTGAATAACATAATACAAATTTAATAGGCTAATTAAATCAGGTAATGTCAAAAATTAAAAAATCAAAATGCAACACTTATAGGCTGCAGTAAAACATGGTGCAATATTCTCTGTTCAAAACCGTTAATTACTTTTTTCTCATTCGTACTGTTTTATCCTTGAAAAATTTTCGAATCTTTTCAGTCACTACTCGATCTTTCGAACCGAATCTGGATTAGCGGATTCGTTTTCGAATACGAATCCGAATATTTTTGCATGGTGGATTCGACTATCGAATCCGAATCGAATCCAGAGATGGATTCGGGTTCGAATCTATTTTCGAACTATTTGCACAGCCCTGAAATTAATGTGTTAAAACAAGATTCCTGTTGGATTCTATTCAAATCAACCGAATCAGTAGTGAATCCGATTTCGGGAATCAAATGTAAAAAATTCTCTTCCCCATACTGGGGAATGTAATAGTAAAAGTGCATGAACATTGGTTTGTTTTTTTCTTAAAATCTCAATTTTGTGTACAAATTAAGTACAATTTTATTAATCACTCTTTACCCCATGGTAAATGTACAGGGTGATTTAAAAAAAAAACGGAGAAACTTTCAGGTCGGGTTCTACTAGTGAAAATAAAGAAAACGTTCATGTAAACATGGGTTCGGAAATGCTTCGTTTTCCAGTTATCCATTTTGTTTTATTTACAAAATATTTAATATCTTATGATGTACGAAATATATTGAACACAAATTGTGGATACATATTTAGCATGACATCTTTTACCCATGTACAAAAAACCAAAACGTTTTTTCATATCTTTTCAAAATGGCGGCCATTTAAAATTTTAATGTAAAATATCTCAAAAACTACTAGCTTTAAAAAAAATTCAAGAAACAAAAAAAATCCTTTTTTAATAACAAACATAACGAGTTTTTATTATTTCTGTAAAGATAAAGAGTTATTGGCTAAAAACTAAAAATGTTTTATCTTATTAGTTGACCATAATATCAAAAATTACTCAAAATTTGTTGTTTTTAGGTAAAAGGTGTCATACCAAATTGTTTCCAAAATGATAGTGTGTCCAATAAATTTCCTACATCCAAAAATAGTAAGTACTCTGTAAAAAAGGTGGATAACTGGAAAACAAAGCATTTCCGAACCTATGTTTATATGAACTTTATTTTCACTAGAAAAAACACGTCCTGAAAATTTTTTCCTAAATCAGCCTGTATAATATGACCTATCAACTCCTATAAAAGCGAGTGTACGTACGTTTAAATAATATTTTCGATGTGCAAAGTTTTATTTAAAAACATATGCCACTGCAAGAACCACGTCTGGGGTTTTAATCTGGAAACACAAACCAACCCTCACTAAAACTTAAATACATAACATTTAGTAAATAAAATAAAAACACTTGAACAATAAAATATTGTGTTGTACTTGATTTAGCTTGTAACATTTACATCTGAACCTTAAATCTGTAGCAGTGGTCAGTGGTTCTGTTGTCAGAATGTGCATGTTGTCTCCGAATGAAGTTTCTGCCCCAGAAAGCTACTATGTTCACCCCCAGGAACAGAAACACGTTGAGTATTATGTCGTTTCGACTGGCTTTTCCGTTTAACTTTGTCCGACTCTTTTTGTGTTGACATGGGCTGTTGATGTTGTAAACCGTTGCATATTGTGTGCGTTTTATGTTTCTGTAACGTGTGTCTCTTGCAGTGCGTTCCATTGGTATCTTCATACATGTATTAGCTGAGCTGAGGAAGGAAAACCGTTCAGGTACATTGCATTATATATGTAGGGCTTGAAGACAATCTTCATTACTACTTCAAGTATCTTCATTTTAACTTTGGACGTGGTGAGTGTTATATTATATTTATTAACAATTTGATTTCATTTGACATTTCTGTTAGTGTCAATACAAGGTATTATTTTCAGACACATTGTTTTCGCTGAAAACTCAGTTGTTCCTGCGTATTTGTTTTCAGAGATTTCTACCATTTGAGGGCCATTAAATAATTTCCATTTTGCTTGGAAAATAGTGTTAGTTTCTGTACACTTTTTGATTCTCTTCTTGCTTCTTGTAGTTTCATTATCACATGTTTATTGCTTATTCATTGCATGGGCTTTGAGGGGATGTTAATCAAGGTTTTTCTTTCAAACCCCAAAACAGGGATATGTCAGAGCACGACCGACCGGAAGGCCATTTAGCTCACATATTGGTATGATCCCCGGGGGGTACCTGTGCAAAGTGCACGGAGGCGGCCTCCGCTACCCCCCATAATTTTGAAAAATAATAAAAAATAAACAATGCCAAACGTTAAGGGACTGCAAATTTTGGACCTGTCCTATACCCCCTGTTTTTGACTAAAAAAAATTCCGAATTCAAAGGGAAGTTAATAAAATGTGAGTGTTATTTAAAAGTAAAAAAATCACAACTTGGTTAAAACAAAATTTGGAAGAGTTGTGATGGAAAGGGATAAGGGGGCTGTCAGCACTGGACAGAAATTAGTGCTTCCTGAAACAAACAAAAATTCATATAGGTTAGAAACATAAAACTTGTTGCAGCAAAAATGTAAGAATTTTAAAATCTCTCAAACTAGGCTACATTTAAAATGTACAAGCGAAGTTATTTATTATTCCTTTAAAAAATGTAGAAAATATTGTTTTGTTATTTGGTTTGAATAGTGTAAATATCTTCAAACTAACAATACACATTAAAATAACTAGCTTTGTACAACCTATTTCGCTACGGTTAACTTAATAACCTAACTAAGGTTTTATACAAGCCTAACTGTATCGAGTAGTTATTTGTATGAGAATATTATCACACACAAAAATGTATATAGCATACACGCATTTTTCATTATGTTCTGTATAGACGTAAAACATTTAACCGCATTAGATAATTTCACTTTAAAATTTTGTCATCTTATTGTTAATAAATATTTCACTACCGAACAAAATCACAATGTTTAGAAACAAACACACTTATACAGGTTTAATAATTACTTCATACACTTTATTGTTTACAGTTTGTACAGGGAAAAAAGCCAAAACCTTGATCTGGTGATCAACTAACTAATAACTAAAAGCATAGTGAGATTTCCCAACTAATAAATCAGCTGTTAGTTGTAAATAAAAAATTGCTATAGAACTCACCACAACGGTTTGAAGGCATTTACGTTTTGTAATATTTAAAATTTTTGTAAATGAGACATTTAACATTTATGGAAAGTTTAAGATACAAATTGATATAATATATTATGTTAAGAGTGTAGAATCGTTCTCTCAAGGGCGAGTTCTAGACAAAAATTCTACCATATACATAACACGAGGGATTTTTATGGGCTTTATTCTTTGCATTTTTAACAAACTTAAATGGAAGAATTAATAAATTTTATATTTTTGGGGAGTATCGGAATGGGCTTCAAATCGGTACATTTGTCATGAAACCACGTTAATTGGTTTTCCTAAACTAAGGGATAGTTCCTACAAGAAAGTTCTCCCGTTTAAATAACATGGTGTAATTTGTTAAACATCAATTACTTTAAAAATACAGAAATATTTTGGATTTTTACATATTTTTTGTAAATCTGCAGTGTAAAAAGTTCAGAATGACATTTCGTCTGTACAAATTGGTTGAAAAATAACGACGTAAATGAAATTCCTCAGGAAATTAATTAATTTATATAAGATTGTACCAATCCCTTTTATAAGGTGTAATGGGTTGAGAAACAAATGAAACGACTCAATAATTTTTTCCTACACGTCCATGTTATTCCTATACTAAGAACTCTGTCCCTGCTGTGATATATGTTGACGAGAATGCAAACCACAAAATCTCAATTTTTTTCATAATTTTTACATTGTTTTTCATATTTTTTAACAGTAATTTTACGGAAATGATCTAAAGGCACTTGTATCATTCTAAGTTTGGTGGTGGGGGGTAGCTGTGACCTGTGCATAATTACGTAAGACATATATCGAAATAAACATGCAATATCCCAACACTTGTACATAAATGCCCTAATTTTGTCTATAATTTTTACATTTTTTAACAGGAATTTTAAATATTTTCGGAACGGAATAAAAAGTAGCCTAAAAATTCTCTGAGAAGTCCTCTAAATGTTGACGAAAGTTTTGTCGAAATCGGTTCAGCCATTCCGAAGATTAGACCAACCCAAACAGACAGACGGACGGACAAAAAATGTATAAATGTGTGTTTAGGTTTTGGTAATGGGTGAATAACCATATGAGCTTAGAGAAAAGCTTATATTTTGAAATCACAGACACTTCAATTTTATTTATTTGTCATAGATTAAATAATAGTTCTTAAAACCTCATTCATATTCATTGTCGATCCGACAGTACCAACAACAGAGAAGGGAGCAAGCAGAAGACAAAATATAAAGGGATACAAAAGCTTTTGAAATAGCAAAGACGAGCTGCACATGCATTCGGTAAGTAGAACGTTCTGGGATCTCGAACGCGCCAACCACCGAAAATCACTGCTATCAGTTGCCTTACAATCACAGTTCCAACAGTGGCTTTGAAATATCAGTATTGTCAGTTCTGTGATTTCGGTATCAATATCCCAAATAATATAGATTTAACCAGTTAGTCTTCAGTTTAATTTTTGTCTTGCCGGTTGCCACCATTAAACATTTTATACTTAGAACAAAATATGTTATACTGTATTTAAGGCCTAATTTTTCAATACTACTTGCATTAGTCAATTTTTAACATTAAAAAAGCTTACTTACCACCAATTTCTCCAGTGCTGAGCGAGTACAGGCTTCATAAGGAGCCACGGATAAAACACGTGCTCGATAATCAGTTCGTCGAGGTAATCACACATTGTGAATTTGTCATCGTCCATAGCGGGACGGCTCTGGCGGCGGGGTTTAGCTACCACAACTTCGAAGCATTCATCCTATAAACAAAATGATTTATATAACATTTAAACTTGATAAAGAAGCACCATATAAATAATAACAGAACACAGCTTTGCATAACAAACTTTTAATATAAACCATTTTGTATTGTTCAGCAGACTTTGAGGTGGGTCTGCTCCTGGATATGATGGAGCGTCAGGATCATTTTTAAAAAGCAATTATTGTAATTTTCTCGTAAAGCTACTTCATCATATCATAAAATTAAGCATTGAGGGGTTGTCGGTAGTGAAAAAATAGTTCGATCAAAATCTTTTAACCTTTAACATATCTAAAACAAAGTTCCTTCATATAGCCCTTAGGTCCAATAGTGATTAACCATATGAACATATTAAATTGCATTTGTGTGGGAATTACTTAAGCCACAAAGACTTGGGTGTCTTGTTTGATAGTGACTTAAATTGTTCGGCACATGATGAATATTTGAGTCGCAAAATTAGAAAATTTATCTATGTTTTTAGAAATTTACATGAAATATTATACTTTTGTGAAATAAGACAGTTGTAGGCCTACTTTTTGCACATTTGCTTTTGAGGGGGATAATAATTTGGGGATGCGTCAACAATTGCTTGCTGATTTTGCATCAACAAGAATCACAGTATCTTTTCTCAGCCAGGGTCACATCAACAATTGTCTCAAGGTGTCATCAATTGTGAAATCGGACTAAAAGTGCGGCCGTTAGAGTAGGAATATATATATAGGCCTAATTTTTAATGACACCCCAAAACGTGTTCTGGGAACCAGGATTCGGTGGTCATTAACCACTCCCAAACTTTGGTCTCAACGTAAGAGTCACTGCCATAGCTCATTTTTCCTACGGAAATTCGCTAATACATGTAAGCCTAGTTATAGAAACAATTTATTCTCACTAATGGTGTACGTACAAACTTATGTTTAATTACCTCGTTTCCAAGGTGCAATGCTTCAGCTGCAGTTACTATGGTGATTACCTCTGCAACAAAAACAAAATGGCTGAATGAGTAATTATTGAAATACAAAATTCCTTTTGCAACACACAACTTATCTTAATGGTTTTATACTCTTCACTGCAAGCAAAGCTATGTTAAAATTAATCTGAATAATAAAATATGTATGCACGTAGAAACATTCAACTTTCATAAGTAAGCCAGTTAAGTTTGTAGGTAATGAAAATATGTAACGCAATCGTTATCATGTTTCAACTCCTGGAAAATTTCTGCACACTTTTTCATTTCATAGCTTTTTTTTATGGACATGATTTCCGTACTGTTATATAAAATAGGTAAATGGAAAAACTTGGTCAAGCCCGTTAATGGGCGAAATCGGTCACAGTCGGTAGAAATGCAGAGTGATTTTTAAAGAAAATATTGCATCCGTTTACAGTTAGTACATCACTAAGAGTAGTGTTTTTTTATACAAGAGGTGGGAAAAATAAGGGTTGAAGAACAAAAAATTCATAAATCCCTCAGTAAGCACACAGTATCAAATCCATTCAGAGTTATTGTAAACATATCATCTAAAACTTTCCTATGAAATGTTTTTCAATATAAAAAACTCTTAGAGCAAGGGACTAAAATGAAGACTAAATTTAGTTTGCCTTCCCATTTCTAATCTCAATTGATGCAGGTGCACTCAATCGACAAAAAATGGGGATGTGTTCTATATTTATATTTGTACGTCAGCCTGAAGGTAGAGTTTAAACATTTAATACAAAACATTTTTTACTCATTTCGGATTCTTATAGGTAGTAAATATGTTTGAAGGGAAACACTCTCACAACTCTTTGATTACACGTTCATAAAATTTAATGTCTTATATTTTACAATATGTAGCCTATACCATATGCACAAAGTCGTTACTGCAGTTAGTCAACATAAAAACTAAAGCCGTATCATAAATAATATTGAACTATTTGAAATTATGGTACTATTAAGAAGTTAAAGATGGTGAGAAGTTTGCTAGGAAAATAAGAAATTATGGCGGAAGGTAAAGATCAAAAACTTGGCAAGAGAAGCATAATTGTTGTAACGGAAATGAGCTTTACATGTAGCAAGAATGGAAGAACACAATTGGGCGAAATTAACAACAGAATGGATTCCCAGGGGCAAACAAAGTAAGGAAGAAAGAAAGACCAGCGATATGATGGAGGGATGAATCAATGAAGAAAGTACGCCACCAATGGAACAGGCAAGCAAGGAAAAGAGTGCTGTGGTCCAGATTTATAAAAAGACTATACAGATTTGAATACTGTGAAAAAGAGTATGGTTATATTATTTCTTTGTTTTATTTTAGTTTGTCTTTTTGTTTTGGTTTTCCTTTTTTATTTTTATTTTGTAGTATTCTGTTAATTTTATTTATTAGGTTTAGTACCATTGTAAGAAATGTACATATGGTTCAACTCAGTTACCTCCGAAAGGAGAGACTTTTGTTCTTTGTAAATATAATGTCAATAAAACTTTATTATTATCTCAAAAAAACCAACCGAAAAGTAAAACAAAAGCATATAAATGTAAAAATTGCATTGAGCCTGTATATCAAAGTAAATTATGATTTTTACCTGAAGAAAGGTTTTATTTCAAAACAAACTACTTTGCTAACTACTTTCTACAAAACATTAAAAATTTTACCGAAAACTTTAACGGCTTACTCTTTAACTATAACCTTAAAAACTATAAATACCACAAGTGGTTATAATTAAAATATCAAGGAGAAAAAAAATATTTACAGAAAAGTTCAGTCCGCTTGTAAAAATTAGTTGTTAAATTTGACAATAACAGAAATGTGTTTTTACTTTCCCCAGTTTATTTCACACAAAACTATTTAGAACACCTACAAGTCGTAATCTTGACTAACAAAAATAATGATTTTACGTTGAGGTTAACATTTAATGAGCAAACGTTCAAAGAAGAAGCTGTTATATCAATCCATAATATTAAACTTTTTGTTCTGTCTAATACAGCTCTCATACAAACTCCTAGTGGGGCCCCTCCCAAAGCTGCGAAAGCATAGAGTGGCTGCTTTCTTTGCTTTATCGTTAATCTGGCACTAACTATTAGTAACAGATTAGTTAATCTGGCACCAACAGTTTTACTTTACAACTAATAATTAAGCTGAAATGCGCTTGTCAATTACCAATTTAGAATGAAAGCTGAAAAACTTCTTAAGTTGGACATTATTTTCGCTAGTACAAAAACCCCTATGAACTGTAGGATTAATAATAATAAATATATTATTCTTACCTCGCGATTTTACGTTCTCTGGTTTAGTGCTCCCATCTAGAAAAGAAAGAAACATTTTTAATTTTGTCTGCTTTGCGTGAATAAAGTAAGATATTTTTTACAAAATTTTTACTAACGAAAATTTGACTATGCCCTAACCTTTTTAATTCCGTACTGTTACACTTATTAACAACGTCTAACTTAATTAATTGGTCTTGCTGTGAATGTTGAACCCATCAGACCATTGGACGCTGAAATGCTTTACCGTCACCCTTGTTCGATAGTTTTGACACATACTATTCCATTATAAATTAAACGAGCTACAAAAAGTTACTCTTGTCTTAGAAATGTTTAATTTAAATGGCCACCATTTTTAAACAAATTATTGAACAGGTTGTTTATTTTCAAACCAGGTTATTTCATTTGTATTGTCCTTTTAATAATGCACATTGCATAAGACAAGTCATTAGATATTAAACAAGAGACTATAATAATGTACAGATTTAATTTAAAAAAATTCTAACTATAAAAACACAAAACAACATAATGCCTATGTATAAATATACAAAATAACATTAATTTAATTAAGTGGCTGTCATATCCTTTTCTACTTTTAAACATTAAAAAATTTAATTATTTAAAACAATCCAAACATCATAAAAGATGTGTAAATTAAATACACTTTTACAATACATTAAAAAAAACAAATACACAAATATACAGTAAAAATTACATAAATGACGAGGGTTCTCAGCAGAAAATCACACCCAACTACAAAACAGAGAGTCAATACAGAAACTCCTCCACAGAGTAAAAAGATCCAGACAACAATTTAGTTGTCTAAGGCTGTTTTAAAAGATGTGTATTTTGCAAACTTTTAATACTTTGGGGAAGCTTGTTTTTATGTTTTCCATCGCTTATATAGAACTGCAAAACTAAGTAAATTAGATCACAATATTTGTAAGCTAGAACAAATTTAATAAAACCAGTAAAAGGTTCTTAAGCACTCAAAAATATCAAAACTTTCATAACTTTTTTATGAACAATAGCAAAATCTACAGCCAAGGCGTAAATTGTCTTAGCTTCAGGTCAATGTGTATTATGAGACAAACCCACAAATAAATAAAACCGTCTCGATTATACAGAACTGTTTTAGGATGCCAGAAGAATAACACACGGTTTGATTCTCAGTATGTTTTGTAGGCCTATTAAAAAAACAATCAATATACACAACAAAAACTAATATGTTTTGTTTGTTTGAATACTTTCAAATATTAAAGTTACAAATTATAAATTTAATTTGAATATTACCATACGCATCATCCTCATCCTCCACCAGTGATGGCACCTCAACACTCACAAACACTCCATACTTCTTCTCCATTTCAGCCACATTGTATGATCCACGAGGAAAACAGCATAGCGCTAGAAACATAAACACAAATCATTGGTCAGATTCATCGAGCTGTTGTGATTTAATTTAAAATGTAACTACAAGGAAAATAAAAATAATGTAGTAATTACCATATTACTGGTAGATTATTAGCAGGTCTATAGCCTATAATTGATTTCAACCTATATATAGGCCTATTAACAAACTAGGTCCAATAATCAAGACTCACAAGGCCAACTTTTTTCAAAAGGAATAAGTGTGCTTCAATTTGTAGAAAGAATAAACAATATGGCAGTCTAACATCATTTTCTGATATAATAGTTATAAAAGCAGAAGCGTTATGTATTTATTTAATTAATAATTAATGGTGGATTCACGGCAACATTGGATTTAAGGAAATTGAAAGACAGATGAATTGGCAAAAAAGAAAATTCAGACTTTTTCGTGACAGAGCTGCAAAAACAAGTTTAGAAAGGTAGGGAGACTCAGAAACACTCAGTTTCAGTTGTATGGGCTGAAGACTCATGGAGGTTAATAATTTTTTTAATCTAAGAACTAGAAAAAAAAGAATACAAATATTTTATATCAGAAAAATAACACTTCAACTATTTGTAGGTTTATGTAAATAGAACGAATTTAGTCTTAAAAGAGTTTTTTTTTTGTATCTTTAGAATAGCAGAGTAGAAAGTATACACCCATCCATCAAGAACTGAAATCTATGATCATTGATTGCAAATTTGTCAAACAGTATTGGTAAGATAAAATAATTATTTTTCATAAATCTGTTGGAGGTAAGGCACACAAATATGAAATGCAGACTGTGAGATTAACACATTGGGTACTGCGGAGCATTTACTATTGAAAGAAGATTGTCAATCTTCAGCCACAGAAAAGAGGAAGGTGATGTAACGAGGCAGGTACCACATCTGATAAAGGATACTCATCTAATCTAGCTGTATGGAAATAGAAAGTACAAAGTTCTATCAACTAAAGTGTCTTGAAGAAATACCATGTCCAAGATAATAATTTTTTTAAACCAAAGAATTAGAAAAGTAGGATGTAAAATTGTTTTTTTAGAAAGATAATAACACCACTAGTTGTAAGCCTAAACAGAAATTATGGAGTACACATAATCTCTTGCTTCAGACGAAGAGTTTTTTGTACCTATAGGACAGCAGAATGTAGGCTACGTATTGTTTTTGTCTAAAGTGCAAAAATTAATCAAGAACTTCAAACTATGATCATTGATTTGTATTCAAATACATAAACAGTAGTTAAATTATTATGGTAGGATTAGGTCTTTTTTCGGAGTATATACCCATATGCCTGTAGGTAATCACACAAATAGGCTATATTGAAAATTGCTTTGAATAAAATGTACACAAATAGGCCTAATAATATGTGGAGCAACATTTTAAATATATTTTAAATGACAGAACTGAGATAAGTTTACTTATTGCTTTCAATTAGCAAGAATTAGTTTTGTTCTCATTGAACTATAGGTACATGATTTCAAAAAAACTTCAAAAGAGTTATGCAAATAGGTATCTTAATAATTAAACAAATTTTTGGAGGTTTTACAGTCAGCAAAAAGTTGAAATAATGATATTTAAGTAACAGAACTAATATGAAAATTCAATATTTTTAATGTAATTACAAAAATCAACTTAAACACTCACAGCCTACTGTTTTCCTCAAACGCTTTGCAAATCGGTTAAACTTTCCCATAATTGTCAACTTGACTCGAACAAAGTATTGGAAAAATGATTTCAAATTTCCATAACAACAGAAGTAAAATTTTTCATTGTTACAAATTTCTTAAAGTTCTGTATATTATTATTGTTGTTTTATATTTTAATAATTAATTATAACCAAATACATTCTATTTATTATTTTTGTCTTTTTACTACACAGTAGAATCTTGGAAAGTTGGATCAACTTGGACCAGAGCTGGTACCGTACTGATTAACCAGAGATTGTGGGAAAAACAATAAAATACCGTATAACATTATATAGAAAATATCCTTTATGAACTGCACTGTTATAATAACAGTACGTAGTTCAAATAAACACATTTACACAAGAAAAATATACTTCTTACTGTAACAAAAGTATAAGGTATGTTAAGTCTATACGAATAGGAAACAAGTTTTTTAAGGTTCTGCTGTCTTGACTACCGCTTGCTCTAATTTTGTCGCTAATATTTTAGTTTGCAAAGTCTGGTAAAATAAATCAGATTCATAGGCATTATATAAACCTGATCTGCTGCAAGTTTTTTTCAATAACCTCTTTAAACTCATTTTGGAATTTTTAGCCATTGTTAGGATTAATAGTGTAGGATTAGGAATTATTTAATAATCACATGTAATATTTAAGATTTATAAGTCCCAAGGCGAGAACACAGAATATAGAACATGGTTGGGTAAGACTGTAAAATATTGTGTAAGTGCTGACAGAAGCTAGGCATACTTTAAAGACCTAGAGTTATGTCAACTCAGTTCACTATAAAAGGGCCCTACTGACCTAGATACGGGGCCAGATAGTTTTGGAAGACGGCCGGGAGCCCTGTTGATGGGACAGGGCAGTGTTTTGGGAAAGATATACTGTGTAGGCCGAAGCCTATAGTGTTCGGCGGATCCAACTGAAACATACTTGGGGAGTACTGGTACAGAAGGTAGGCAAACAGACTGTCTAATATTCATATTTTAAGAACTGTGTTTTGGTCATTGCTATTGTGAGTGTTTCGTCTTGGGATATAATTAATAGTAATTATAGATAGAATCAGTAGTGTCGATGTTTAAATGTAAAGTCAGTTAGTGTTGTTATTTAATGTAAAGTCAGTAGATGTTGTTATTTAATTTAAAGTCAGTTAGGTATTGTAGTTGTTTGTTAATTGTTAAAATAGTGTCATTCTACCACAAACCACTCAATTATAAAATATAAGAATTGCAAGGTACATGAATTGGTTGATTTCTATTATTATAATCCTTGAACCTTATAGTGATCCATAATTTTAGAACCCTGAGCAGGTGAACTGATTATATTTCTACCCCTAACACCATATTACTATTGTCAAACAAACCTTCTCCTTAGAGTGATTGTCAGAGTGTTTATAAATTGACTCCTTACCGCTTCTTCCATCTATCCAACCATCCTTGGCTGGCTGTTTTCATTTTGCAAATTTTTGTTTGAACTGTTTGTTGAACAGGCTTTCTGGTGAATATGGGGCCTGACATTGACAAATAGTGTTTTCTTTCACTGCAAAACCAAACAAATAATACTTTGTCTAGCATTTTTAGCTTTACACCAACTACCTAAACTGTTTTTGAAATTTATCAATGTTGTACAAAATTTGTTTAATTGCATCTAGTAAATCCTTGCTTTTGGGTGAATAATCTTTTACCTGTGCAATTGTAATATGGGCAAATGAAATTTGATCAAAAACATTTTTATAAGTTATAAAAATTAAAAAACCTATGCATTCTCATATGAGGAAACTGGAATATTTCACAAAATGTTTACTTTAGATTTGTATTTTATGGCCTCCTTCTTGTATTTCCATTTTTCATCAGGGAAACTCCACAAATATAAAGTTTCTCACACTCATTTTAATGTAAAAGTCAACAAATATAAAAGCAATTTATAGAATTAAACCTTTTTTAAAAAACTTAAATATCTGGCTTCTTGAATTTGAAAATATTGAAGATCTTTTTTGTGCGCCTATTTAGTTGCAACGTGATTGTTTTTCTCGTCGCTGGTTTTATTTAGTTGAAAGTAGATACAATCCCTTAGCTGAGATCACTAAGTGTTATAGTGATATAATGTATTGATATAAATAATGGTGGGAGCATTGGCCTTCTGTTCATCAAACAAATTTTTGAAATTCGTGCTGGTAAACCCAAAACTGACTTCACCAAACCTAATTTCCTTAATTTTTGAAGCTTGCACAATAAAGTGTAGAAGAAAAAATTAAATTGTGTATAACGTAATTTCTTTGTAAATATTATTGTACTTAGTTATAAGTAAAAAATATGTTATTTTCGAGATGTATTTTTAGTTTTTCATGTCTGTATGGTTTTGCATTATGTTAGTGGTATTTTTCGTTTTTCATGTCTGTATGGTTTTGCATTATGTTAGTGCTGTTATTATGTACGCAGATGAGGAGGTAATAGCCAAAAAAAAAAACCGTTCCGGTTTTGTTTCAATAATTGTGTTTTATTTATTTTCTTTGCCGCCATTCCAATTACTGTTATAAATTAATATAATTTTACAACTTACTGTCGTCAGTAGTCACTTGTCGTATTTTTAAAACCGGCTATTTAGACATTCTCAAGTTATTGGAGAGAACATCCTCGGTTGCCATGGAACACTTAACAAAACACGTTCAAAAACATTTAAATAAATCATACGAAAACACATTTAATGGAACTATGTCCGCTGGGCCCACTGTCTCACACTGAACTATTGCTTATCTGTGTGAAATATGGAAACTGGTTTGATATTAGGAAAGACAGTAAGATAAGATTTATTATGTTTCTGCTATTATTGTATCATATAATGTGTTTGATTCAAACAGTAGTTTCTCAGTGCATTATATCCGGATTAGTTTTTAACATTTTATATATTTCGTATTGTTCCAGCCCATTCATAAATTTTCCTTTCTTGCAATGGTGTAGTATTTTTAAGGTGTCAACGATTGCTGTGCAGTAATGATTATTTAAAATAAGGTGTTCGGTGTATTTCGATTCAATTTTTCTATCACGTAGCATTTGTTTGGGTGTCGGGATGTGTTCGTTGAACCTTTTTCTAAAGCATCGGCCCTTTTGTCCAAAGTATTTCATTGGGCAATTGGTGCACAATACTTTGTAAATCCCTGGACTATCAAATTTGTCACCTTTAACTTTATTTGTGTTTATGATGCTGTGCAAATTGTTCTTAGTTTTGAAATCGATGGTGTAACCTTGTTTGAGGAAAACATTGGCTATATTGTATGCTAAATCTTTGTGATATTGTAAAACGATATATTTGCTTTCAGATTTAGTCTTGGGCCTTTAGATTTCTTCTTTTGTTGTTAAATATTTTGTCTACAATGGTTGGTGAATGCCCATTTTTGATGGCAATATGTTGTAATAAATTCTTCTTGTGTCATAGGTATATTGCAGAGTCTGTGAATAAAACTATTTATTATATGCTGCCATTTTACGGGAAAATGGAAGGTTAGAGGAGGCGTAAATTGTATGGTCGGTGTGAGTAGGTTTCCTGCGTATGTTTAAATTATGCTTGAAATTCAATATTGGTATGCTTAGATCAAGAAAATGAATACGGTTATTGTTTTACATTTCGGTTGTGAATTTAAAATTTGTATTTATGTTATTTAGCCATGCAAAAATTTTCTGGAAATGCCTTGGTACAAAACGATTATGTCGTCTACATAGCAGTGATAGTAGATGTTTTTTTAATGTTTATTGTATTGTTGATGATATTATTGTTTTCTATATTGTTTAAAATACTTCTCCCATGATGCTTGACGAAGGGCATCATATCACTAATCCGTTGCTTTGGCTCTAATAGTTTTTGTTGAACTGAAAGTAGTTCTGGGATAGACAAATATTAAATAAACTAGATAGTTCATGGTTTTGAGCAATTAATTGAGAGACTCCCTCACGGCGCCGGTTTTGATCTGAATGCATTGTTATCGTTTTAAAAAATCTCTTTGAAACTGATAAGAGTGTACCCGGACATTGCAGCTGATTTTAATTTAGTGCCTTATGCCAAGGAACCTTTGAGTTTGTGGTTGTCTAGGCACTCGGATTTTCTCTAGCTTTCATAAAGAAGCACTCATCCTTTTTATCCCAAGCAAACAGTACAGCTCCTTGGTGGAGGAACTTTACTATCGGTCCCAAGATAATAGTGAAGCCTTGCACAGCTATTTAGCTTCAGCAAGAGGCTGAGCAGCTATTAAATTTGCCAAAAAAATACCAAACAGTAGGTTACAGGCGACATTTTGGGGATTTTCCCCTGGAGTTTGCAACTGTTTAGTGTTTGCTAATTAACCTGAAAACTATGCGGAATTAGATCGTCTGTGTGCTCACGTGAAGAACGTGGCGTTCACGGACCAACAAAGGGCACCGCCACAAAGACCGGACCAGGGGAAATCTTTTAGTTTGCAAGGCGGGCAGCACCATGTTTAGTCTGCTACAATTTGTGGTCAGCCAGGGCACAGAAACCCAGAATGTCGAAACCGGACCCAAAGGGGACCCTCTTTTCCAAAAAATGGGGACGGTTTTTGAACTAGTTGGGAATCCAAAACCGAAATTTCCTAATGCACCCAACAGTTTTTTGTATGACCCTTTGTTTGTTCTGTGGTGAATGCAAATTCCAAAGGTATTTCCTGTGACGAATATATTGTGCGGTTGTTTGAAGTTGTTTTAGTACGGCCAACTTCGCCTATTTTGTATTACGTGTTCAGATTATATATGTAATTTCAAGACGTGTTTAGTTCTGTTGTTTTTTGATAAACCCAACTGTTTTTGAATAAATTGAACTTGATATTTAGATTTTTGAATGGTTCAAGTAAACTTTAATATTTTAAAATAACAAATACCGTATTAAATTTTTTACTACGTATTTAGTTAATGTTTGACTACCAAAACTTTATGGCGATTTACACAAGATTTATTATTTTAAAATAGCAATATGTACATAAACGTAATGGATAAGGGTGTAAATATTCCAGTATCAAACAACAGTACTCCGGGAGTGGCAGCGCGGCACCGCCTCGCGCTCATTTAAAAACGATTTCATAATGATGTAATCATTTTATCACAAATTGGTGAATTGAAAAGTTTTGATCAATTCATTCGCTACAATTTTCCTGCTGGAAGTTTGTTTGTAACCCAAAAATAAAAAATTTCCTCATTTAGTAACTTTTCCAAGTCAGTCAGTGATAATTCTTAAATATTTTCAATTATTAAAATTCGAAATACCTGTTAAAATAAAAGTTTTTTATGCTGTTAGAATCCGTACTTTATGTAGATTAAGAATATTTTTTAAGTTTTATTTTACTGAAGCTTTTCCGTCGAGTTACAACAGCGAGTAAATGACAGCACGCACAAGGAGTTCGCTGCTGTAGTCTTCGCAGTTGACATTGCAGGAACGTCAGAGCTGCGCTCGGATGGGGCTGGTGGCACCGAACCGAGATCAAAGAAACGGTATAGCCCTTGTTATAGAGCCCTGGAATAACAATGGTAAAATTCTATGTAATTGTAACTAGGTACTTAATTTGCCAACCGTTTCCAATAAATAAAAAATTGCTGAAAATACATCTGGCCTACTACAGTTGGGCGGAGTTAAACTTAAATTAACTAACCCGAATTCGAAAATAGTTACTGAATATTTTCATTTATTTTATTGTACTGATTTTGATCCTGGTTTTTTGTGACACCCTGTATCTCTTATATAAAATGCAATGTCCTGACTGACGATCAACGCAGAGCCGATTCTATTATAGCTAGAGACTTGAAATTTGGAAGGTACATTCGTCCAATAATGTAGAGGCGTACTAAGAAAGGATTTTAAAAAATTTTGAATTTAAAGGGTAGAAAATGCGAAAATTCATCCCTCCCATAAGCAGCCATATAAAAGATGAAACAGCTGATTCGTATTTATTAATTTGTTATTCTGGTTACTATGGTGATAATTCAAAACTCTTTCAAAAAAAGTGTGTTGATTTTATAATAATTTAATAGGCCTAACCTAAAATTGTGTTAAACCTTTGGTCCAAATAAGCTGTTTTATTTATAATGTGTAACAATAATATAATGTTAAATTGTAATATTAGATGTTTGAATTATTATATTTCATAGGTTTTAAAGGCCTAACCTAAAATTGTATTAAACTTTTGATTCAAATCAGTTGTTTTATTAATTATGTGTAACAATCATTAGGCCTATGTTGAATTACACGGGATACGAATTACAGGATGTTGAATTACACGGGATACGAATTACAGGCTTTCAAAGTTTCAAATTAAGCAATAGCGAAGCATTGCCGGGTCCACTAGTATATTTATAAATAAAGCAACTAATTTTTATCTGTTCACTAAGAAAAATGTCTTTACCACTTTCTTCGCAGTGACAAATGTAGGGTGTATAGTTAAAAACAGAGATCTATATTTTTTTATTGAGGATGTACTGATGACGTTGGACACAACAAATAAATAAACTCTTTGCTTCTCCTCTCGAACACATTCCCAGAGTGAGGAATCTGTAAGTTCTTTAGTGGCATCTCTTTTAAGTTTTAAGTTACTTGGTGAGTTTTAGCATTAGGAAAAAATTGTTTACAATATCATTTCTTTTAATGAAATATTCACTTACTTAATGAATTTCGGCTCTTTATTTTGTTACCTTAAACATTAGGTGGCATTGGCAGTTTTAAATTACAGGGTTTTCGGACTTTCTAAGTATAGTTGCCTCAAAACGTAGAGAGACACCTTCTCAGGTAAAACGGACCGTCCTAATCACTTGTTGACAAACAATGCCTTTGTTAGAAGCGGCCACCCGGGACTCCCGGCATCAGCCTGCTATCCAAGAAATTCTGGGTCGCATAATAATTTGCAAACAATTGATAGTGCCTACAATTTTCTTTACAAAACATTAGGCCTACATTTTCGAAAGATGGCTCATTTTTTCGTCTTAATTAGATGAATAAAAACAAATTTGAATCACAGTTCTATGACGTATTGTTACTGACAAAACAGCGCCTGTGATGTGGTGGTGAAAGTTAAGCGACAACTGATATTTCGGTAAGGGTATGTCTTAGAACTGTGATTCAAATGTGTTTTTATTCGTCTAAGTAAGATGAAAAAATGAGCCTTCATTCGATAATGTAGGCCTAATATATCAATTGATTGCAAATTATAGTGTGACACAGAATTTCTTTGAATAGCAGGCTGATACCGGCAGTCCCGGGTGCCCGCTTCTAACAAAGGAATTTTTTGTCAATTAGGACGGTCTGTTCTACCTGAGGGGGTGTCTTTCTACGTTTTGAGGCAACTATACTTAAGGGGATCTTTCAGTGAAAAATATATTTTCAGCAAGAACTAATTATTTACCTTTAGCTTAAAAATAGTAAAATTGTTATTTAGTGACTTTTTGCAAAAAAAAAAACAATGATATTTTCAGAAGTACGATATGACGTACTAAGTAAAAAACACATACAGACAAATAGACGGAAAACTAAACCTTTTAGGACATACTTTCAGATGAATTTTTTACTTTCTCACTATATTATAGTACTATAGAAAAAGTATAAAGTATAATGATCGCAAAAAAATTGATGTTGAGATTTTTATGGAAATATCCGTCATTTTATTTTTATGGGACCCCCTGAGTCCAAAAAAGTGGTTTTAAAAAAATGTCTACCGGTATCTGTATGTATACAAAGCTAGAGAGAAAACTATTCCATCGATTTCAAACAACAACAAATTTGCACCGGACATGTCAATTAAGCCTGTATAGATGCACGAAAAAAGGTTTTGAAAATTTTTGAAAAACAACCCCCTTTTTGGCCAAACCCCTCAAAAAATTAGTTATTATTTTTGTATAAAAAAAACGGCTCTAACGATTTTAATACACCGTAATGTGACTTATTTGTAGCCCTTAATGTACCCTACCATGTACAAAAACCCGTATCTTTCTAAAAATTCTCGTTTAGCTAATAATAATAATAATAACTGATTTTTAGGGTTTTTGGCCGAAAAGGGGGTTGTTTTTCAAAAAAATTCAAAACATTTTTTCGTGCGTCTATAGAGGCCTAATGAACGTGTTTGGTGCAAATTTGTTCGAAATCGATCGAATAGTTTTTCTCTCTAGCTAATAATAATAATATATTTATTAGTTATAATCTCCTACTTTAATATCACCTCTCCTACAATTATTATGAAGTCACAGTGAATCTGTTTATAATTTATATGTTTGTGAGAAAGTATGTGCCAGTTTCTGGTACCGTTTATTTAACATAATTTATTTAAAAAAAGTTTTAATTTCTTTTCTGTAAACGCTTGTTAAAATAGGCACTTTAAAAAAACGGCTTTTATTGAATAAAAAATAAGGGGGAGAGCACAAAAAAATTATTTTTAACTTTTTCTATTCGTCGAGACGAACAAATTTAAAAAAAAAACTTCAAAATGGTTAACCTGCACCGAGTTTCCACAAAATGTCTATTTTTACTGTACTATAATAGATAGACCTAGATTATTATTATTAATAATAAGTCAAAACTAGTTCTAAAAATGTTTATAAATAATAATACAAACTAGTGGACTCGGCAATGCTTCGCTATTGCTATTGCTTGATTTACCTAACCTAAAATTATATTCAGTTTTTGATCCAAATCAGTTGTTGATCAAAATCAGCTGTTTTAAGCTTTTCATACGAACAGCTGTTTTTTGTGCCCCTGATAAAATCAAAAGAAATCTTTCTTCTTCTTCCTTAAGATTGACCTTCCATAAGATTAACATTGAAACTTTGAGGGCCACTGGGGCGTATCCCTGAGGACCGATGTAAATTATAACGGGATTCTGCTCATCTACAGGACACTACCTTTCTAACGGTATGCGCGAATTTCTCCTACGATGCACACAAGCTGAGAAAAAAGGACAAGTTTTGTGCTTGCCTATTATTACAGGGTGTATCAGGAAAAAACGGAAAGAATTGCAGGACGTGTTCTACTGGTGAAAATAATGAAAAAAGTTCCTGTAAACATAGGTCCGAAAACGCTTCGTTTTCCAGATATCCGCCATTTTGTTTTTTGTACAAAATAATTCATATCTAGAGAACGGTTTGACTGATTGAGTTCAAACTTGGCATAAAGTTTAAGCTGTCAATGATATACCTCAAAAAAAAAAAACGATTAAATCCAATCATGCGTTTCAAAATGGCGGCTGTTTGAAAATTACAAACCTAAATTACTCTAAAACCGTACATTTTAACGAAAAATGTCAAGACACCTTTTTTGTAGCCCTTTTGATTCCCTATCGGATGGTGTAACTGTCAAAACAATCGGATGAAGGATAACAGTTAAGTTATGTGTACTAATTGGTTTGTTCAACTCGGCATCCTATACAAACACAGTAAATACTACAATATTGTATGGACATTTGTTGTCATTACCTTTTAAAACGGATGTCGGGGCCCAAAACGGATATTTCCACCAAAAACTCAAACTCGAAAATTTTGACGAATACAATACTTTTTCCATATACTATAGTATAGGGGGAGAAAGTAAAAAATGTACATAAATACTTCAAACTCGACATATAATCTTTGGTTTTCTTTTTCAATCTGTGTAGAACGGCTGGCCGCTGACACAATCTATGGCTGGTGGCTGTCAACCTGTCAGGTCAGCAGCTCAGCTGATGTCCATGTCCAGAGAGTCCTATGGTCCAGATTGAAATGAAATGAAAGCAAAGATTAGAGAGTAGATTTAGGTTGAACTGAATTGTATGTTATTATTATGTTTAGTAATGAGATTTTTTGAAGATATGTTAATGTCATGTTGAAAATTATTCTAATTAGTGTTAATAAAATATAAAATTCACCATGTCCAAAATGAATTCAAAGGACACAAAGGCGATGGATAAGCTTAAACAGTTTTTTAGAATAAACAAGGGAGGAGGTAAGGATGATTGTATAAATGACCTGCACATGTAGTAGTCCTATGTAGGTCTTGCTTTTTTCAATCAAACCAATGGCGTAATTTTACTATTCGACCCTAGGCTGATATTTTTGCAGATACTGAATGTACTGTTAAATGTTGAATTCAGGTATACATACTGTGACTTAATACTATAGGTTAGAACCTTTAGGCTATTTTTTTTATTCTTGCATTTCTGTTGCCATAGGCCTAGGCCTAGGTTAGTCTAGGGTTGAATAGTAAACAGGCGCCAAACCAATATTAATGTGTATGAAGATTTTGTAAGAATTATTC
>JAGFPH010000383.1:598900-623490 GCA_018207615.1 Philaenus spumarius | reverse complement strand
ACGTAAACTGCCCCGATATTTTAGGTACGTTTGAAATGATGAAACTGAAACTGCCCCGCTCATTAAAGAGTATCAAGAAGGGTCGCCTCGCCAGACCATAAATGCTGAAATTGCCCCAACTTTCTACCTGACACAGGTACGGGATATTTCCCTGCGAATAGTTTCATAGCTCCTTGCTGTAGCGTACCAAGTGATTGGAACGCATACCAATAAATATAATTAGGTTAGGTTATGTTATGTTAGGTTAGGTTGGTTTGGTTTTAGAAGACTGCAGTCACTGACAGGACGCAGTTTGTGGCATTGTGGATTAAATTTTGTGTTTTAGTGTTGTTATACAGTTTAGTGTATTCAAGTTTGTGATAAGTGATTTAGAAGGGGGAAAAGAAAAGAAAAATTAGTGGTAGGGTGACAGATAGATGTCATGAAAAAACCTAATGACCCATGTGCTTGGTAAAGACTGTGAGTGCCGACTTACTATTCGGAGAGAAATATCCCGTACCTGTGTCAGGTAGAAAGTTGGGGCAATTTCAGCATTTCCGGTCTGGCGAGACGACCCTTCTTGATCCTCTTTAATGAGCGGTTCGGTTTAATCGCTTCAAAAGTACCCAAAATGTCGGGACAGTTTCACTACGCCCATTTAAACAATGAGCAATTACCGTGAGCAAAACTACTGCAATGTTCACGCAATAACTGTGCTATTTACATAGGTACAACCATAGATCATGAATAATAAAATAGATCATGCACGCATACGGGGGCTGTGTGCCGAAAAAAGGTTGTCGGGAAAATAGTGCATGATCGCGCCGCGAGGTAGCGCTAGGGAGAAATCATTGGTAGCATTGGTGTTTCACACAGCTTCCGTCGTTTCCCCAATAGATAGCGCCACTATCGTCGAATTTCCAGTGGAACGAAAAGTTGCATTGGATCGGAGTTCTATTAGGTTATCCAAATACAATTGTACGACCAAGCACCCTGCAGCATGAAGCTACTAAAGAGTACGCGTGCGCCTTTAGAGCAAAATATTAGCCAGAAGTTAATTTAAGGTATTTTTTGTTCTTAAGGTAAGGTTAGCGGTCTATTGATTTTTACGTATAACTTAAACTTCGATAGTTGAGTTATGTTTCGTTTTTCAAATTTAAAGTCTGAAAAGAATTCCTCATTTACGTAGGTGAAACCTATGGTTTTATAGCCTGTTACTTTTATTTAAACTGAAATAATTCAAGTAAATAATTGCTTAGATATTGAATTTATTAATCTAAATGAACTTAACGAAAATAAACACTGCATAAAAAACAAATTTAGAAGGTAAAGAACTTTAAAACATTTTTTTAAAGACTCTAAAAATAAACGGAATTTATGTTAATATTACGAAAATCTCTGAAATGAAAATAAAGTAAATAAAAATGTTTGAAACAAAACACATACTAACAATTTGATGCGTTTAATTAATTAGCAAACCTTATTATTATAAATAGCCTGTCAGTGGCGTTTCCTACCCAGTTTGGACAGTTTTGAGAATCTTAAGAAAAGATGAAAGTTAATAGAAAAATTCAGGATATGTACAAAAAAAGTGTTGCGTATTCAATTTTTTATAAATTAAAGTTCTAAGGATACGTCTATATAATCTTCTTTAATTGAACATAAAACTGCCATTAAAGTTGCTACTTACGCACCCACATTCCTCGTCCGTTTTCTTTCCTTATTAGACTTTATTGCTATTTTTTGTTTGTGGTTTCACAGATTATGATCCATATTTAATCCTGCTTGGAAGCAGATAAACGGTGCTTCGTGCTACTGCCTCGGCATACTACAAGTCAGAACTAATTATTATAATTATGAAAATGACTTGAGGAAATGCAACATGCCTCTTCATTTCCCCTCGACATTGATAGTTTAATATTTGGGTCACTTTATATTTTGTAGCTCTGTCCAGTTGTTATGCTTTCTCCATTCATTGCGGGAAAGAGAAAGAATGTACGAATATACAGACAGACCTACATCTCGAAATTCATTCTTGTCATAAATAGTTTTGAAGAACGTGATCTTCAAAGACACGAGAACGCGTAACGTTAGCTCCTTTAAACCTGAAGTATAGTCAAGTGTTTTGTTCAGTGACGATTGTTCAGATACGAACCTATGATAATATACTGCTTGCTAGTTGTTTCTTGGTTCACGATTAAAATTATAAACTAATAAATTCTGTCAACTGGTACACCTTGGTTAGAAGGATATTTTGGATATTCCTTGAATAATATTTTTGCTTTAAACAAATGTTTACCAGAACAAAAGTATGTATATAAAATAAAACCTAACCTGAATTTAGATTCCATTTTTATCAAATCACTTATTTAAGAGTGTGGATTCCCCTCCCAAACCATTCAAAAATAAAAACACACAAACTAGTGCATTTTATATATTTAAAACAGTAGTATACGTAAACAAACAAACACTGTATTTTGCTTTTCATTCAACATACTATGGACATAAATTAAATTAAAAACATAGTTACTATCACGAATGGGAAAAGGAGGTTAGAACGTTCACAGGGATATAAGCTTGAGATCGCCAAAGTGATTAGTAATGTTTTTTAAATTTAAAAAGATTAGAGTGGTCGATTTGGTAAAACATAACTGTATAAATACTAACCGCCAGATAATGGGTAAGGTTTACTTTGCTAAAGGTCAAGGAATGGTTATACTTGGGAAAGTTTTTAATTTTAGCATAGTCATTATCAATATGTCAACCTTGAGGTGTTGCCGATATATTGCAATAAACTCTTTTTGTGAAGTGCAAGTGAAACAAATATCAGAATCAGTTTAGCCATTGTTTTAATTTAATAAAGGCTAAACAAAAATCAATGTGAAAAGTGCGTGTAAAGAGGAGCTTCAGAACCAACTATGTAAATAGCTAGTGAATTTCTATTTAAATGAATTCACAATTTAAAAATAAAGCTCAACTGAATTTAAGGAATTAGGTAGGGGCACCTTTATGAGAATTGGCTACCAAAAGGATTTAATAAATTACCAATAAATCAATTGACAGGAGCTACCTACCTAATGCAATAATCCATATAAGACATTTAATCTGTCGGAAATTATTTTTAAGATTATTGAGGCTTTAAAATAAAGTGTTAACCAACTTCCTAATTAAAAATACTAGTAGTTCTGTGAACAGTAGACCTCGCTCGTTGAAATAACAAATGTAGTTATGAGCGTAGGTTAAAAATAGTGTGCCAGTAAGGAAGTAAGCACAAGGCTTAGCCAGTGAAACATTATTTTGCAATTCCCGCGATTCCGGGATTTCTAGTTCTCGTTTTTTTCCTTTTCTTGAGCTTTAACTGCTAAAGATTTTCTTTTAAAGACATTGTGTTTTATTTAAGTTAATAATGCATAAGATAGCTAAAATTATCACGTTATAGAGGGACAACATAGAATTAAATATTTACATACTTAAATAACTAAAACTTAACAATGTATTTACAGTTCCATAACTTCCATATCATATACCATATTCCAATATTAGAAATAATGAAAACAAACGATGTTAAAACGTCGTGATAGTGACCTCAACTTTATTCTCAACCAATGTACCTACACTTCCCACGGTGTCCAACGGTCATTTTTTGTATGTCCTTTATCGCCGAGAGGTTTCATTTGTTTCATCTCATTTTGTAATTCAAATAAAGATAAATCAAATACTTTTATGAAATTTACAATAATAATTTACAAGTATTCAGTTTAATTCTTTGATTTATTCTCTACACTTTCTTATCCTCTACACTTTCTTATTATTATATGCCATTTTTGGGCAAAGGATATATTCCTAAATTACCATTCAAAACAGGCCTAGTTTTGTTAGCAGTCTTGTAGTAGGAACATAAAAACTGGTGTTTTCAAAATAAGAAATTTGAAATTGATAAATATTTTTACACAACTCTATTTAGGACTAAATTACGAAACTTTTTTACATTTATGAAAAAAATTACAATAATTTTTACTACTTTTAATGTAGGCCTAAAGTTAAACTTTTTCCTTTCGTTACTGAACATGCTAATAACTAATAAATGTTTCTTGAGCTAATAACTTTGTTAATTTCACTTCCATCATTTGTATACTGGCATATATGCATTTTTTGAACCTTTATCTACAAAAAAGCTATGGAACACTTTTGAATTGGTTTTAGAATAAACGTAAAAAACATGGTCGAAATACAAAAACTTGGACGATTTTTAACAAATTTGAAGTTTACGGCCATTTTGTGAGCTTACCGTTAGAGATACGGAAAAAAATCAAGAATAAAATTTTGTTGAAAATCAAATTTTCTATTCGCAAAATCCCTCATTAGTTTTTAAATTCGACTTACGGTTAAGCCACAAACTGGCTTTGGAAAAAAGCTTACACTGAGAGAAACGGTGCGGCCGCCATTTTTATTTTATTTAAGGGGTTAAAATGAAAAATGGAAAAAACCTTATATATACATGGCTCGGCCTAAGAATAAGAAACATTCATGCAAAAAATCATCAAAATCGGTCAAGGCGTTTGGCCGTAATCGTGAGACAGACACACAGACATACAGAGACACAAACACACAGACGAAATGCCGAACGGTCGAGTTAAAACGGAAACCTCGCTCCGCTCGGTCAATTACTATAGGACCCTCACTATACCTGACTAATTGTTTAAAAAAGTTATAATTCCATTAACTGATTAAACATATTATTAATAGTATTAGCCAAGTATGGAAGTAGGGTTTAGTGTGTGGGTTACATTAATCATTGTAGCCTATACTAAATAACCAACCAAATATATTTATAGAATATCATTTATACAATGAATTAAGGAATTAAGGTGTAGTTTAAATAGTTTATTGAGCGTTAGATTATTAAGTAAAATTTCAATAAAGAACAAAATTAATAAATTAATTTTGTTTAGCTATTTATACTTAGTGAATATCAAATAAATTTCAAACTGTTTAGTGAAATTAAATTTAATTAATTAATGTTATATAAATAGGTGAAGTTGTAGAAATGAATATTATTGAAATCATTTATAAAATTAATGATTTGCGGAAGATTATAATCTTTAATGAAATTTATGACATGTCTCTGTACTTATTTCAAGCTAATAGTTAAGCACTTACGTTAAGCTGATGGAAGGCAAAGAATATTATAAAACATTACAAGGTAAACCCGATAAAATATTACAGGGTTCATTTTTAATTAAATAATTATCAAAACATTAAATTGTTTTTGCAATTAATTATTTTTCAAACTGGCATTCCTACTTAGTTGGCTGATTAAACTGGTGTTTACAGAAAAAAGTTTTTTAAGTAATTACTATTATTTACTTATTTTCTCAAAATAAAAAATAAGAAAACAAATTTAAAAATTACTTCTTATTTAACACATAGCTATCATATTAAATCTATGAAAAATTACAATCAATAAACTGAGACAAAAAAATGAGTATAACAAAGGAAAAATAATAGCAGTAGGCTATAACAAAAATACGTATACATTTCTGAAATAAAAGAATGAGGGAGAAAAGGCTTGCTAGGTATAAATATCAAAGTAAGAACATGATGAGAAAATAACTAAGGTTTTCTAAGACAGTTACCATTCAAATACAGAAGTAAATAAAAACCCAGCGATTCAGTGGTACTCATTGACACAAGTAATAAAGCTAAAACAAAAATTGCACCTCTATACAGTCAACGAGAAAAAAAATTGATTTTGAAACTAGAAAACAAGAACAGAAAAAATTTAACTTATTAAACTTTTGTTTTAATTGTCTGTCCTTCTGTTTTCCTCACATCATTTTTCTTAGGGGTCAATCTACCTATAGGCTACTATGGGATTACATTTTATTACTGAACAGATTTGAGGTTATTTTTACATAAGGCATATAGATATCATATCTATTATTTTTTATTAATAAACCTACGGTACTTTAAATTGTTCACAACAAAATTTAGTGGAAGGGACAAGTGTTACGTGCCTTTAGAAATCGTAATGAACATAACTATTTTTCGCCGAGTAACCATTTGTATGGAACTTGATTTATTTTACCATACGATATATTTACTGAATTTAACTTCTGTTGGACTATCCTTCTCCAAAACGGATATTTTTTACACATTAATATAAAGAACCATTTGCGAAAAAAACCCAACGAATTTAGCATAGTACGCCTACAATCAGAGGTGCTATATTTTAGTAGACACTTATTATGTGGAAGGTGTAACTAAAATTATAACTTGTTATAAAATATATAAGTAGTACGATTTATTTGGGCTTATACTAATTATAAGTAATTAGCTTTTACTAATTTCATCAACAAATGTATAAGCTATGAACAATTGCATTAACAAAATTTAATGAAGTTATAGGCAAAGGAAAGTTAAAAAAGAACATTTTAATATCTTTCATATTATTTACTTCAAGTGGAATTTTAGACAACTAGGTACATAATTTAAATTATGACTAAATACAGAACGTGTCATTTTTCCTCGGTGAACATTCTGGGCTTCGTTTAACTGGTTTAAGGTTTAAAGTTATTAAGGTGTTATTATTAAACAAACCGAGTAAAATGGTGATGTACTTATTAACTTAAATATTTTGTTTTTGAATTCCCTTACCTAAAAGAAGCCTTATCACCTGTATATGGAAGAATGCAATCCACATATATTCCAACAATCGGAATGTATTTGTGGTTTTTAAGGCGAAAAGCAGACAGGCATAGCCTAAAATCAAATTTTCCCTACAAAACAAAATCCATGTTCTTCACCCAGATTCGAACCGGCAATCTTGACCTGCCGAAGTTGGTAGTCTACACTAACCCCCAGCTACGATTCCGCCTAAGTAGTAAGAACACGAATCATATTGTAGGCCTACTATGAGTACTATGAGTCTTGAAAAAGTTTGGTGTCATAGAAAATAAATAGTTTACAATATTGTAAAATGGGGCATTGTTTACAACTAATTTAATTAAGGAAATCAAAACTATTCTTTCAGGACTTTGTATGAGCTTAAGTAGTTATGAAAATATACTGAAAGTTTTAATACAGACTAATTCCTCCTTACAATTAAGAAAGTATTGAAGCTCAAACTTTGAAACTACCTTTGACTAAATTGAACTGGTGAACTTCCCCACATGGTGCAATAGTCAGCTAACTTCAAGCTCAATTTGCATATTTAGATTGCTTACTGCATTCATCCTACTTGAACAAGATTTACAAATGCTTTTTGCTGTAACCAGCAATTATCTACAGTACAAGTGTAAATTATTTCTTATTGATTATGACTTTACGCTAGATAAAGTTAATTATTATAGAATAGGATGTTAGTAATACTTCAATTTCTAATTAGTCTCAGTAGCATTTATGTTCAGCTCAGAAAAGATTAACTAGGAATTAATAATATTATTTTGATTACTGCTTCTTACACTATTCATGTTGTACTTTGATGTTCGGCGATTGTTGCGAACGACTACAAATTAAAGGCCGATGATTCAAAGTTGAGGTGGCCGAAAAACCAGTGATGCATAAACTTTTATATTATTAACTTTTTCGGCATGAGAAACATTTTGCCAAGTTTTTGCTTAAAATGGTATGTGTCTCTAAAATTTGATATGTCCTATATACAAGTACAACAAGAGTTAAATATATATGTATACTTTTCTTATAACAGTAAGCATATGATCTGCATCCTTAAACTCACCAAAGATACGTAAAGTAAAAGTAACTTATTTTAGAAGTGAAAATTTCTATTTCAATCTTCACTTCCGGTCAGTTCCGGCAACGTTCCGGTACTGAAAAAATTACGAGTGAACCCGTGTCTGTAACCCTCTAGTTTCCGTATTTATGAAGCTCCCCTATATTTGCTAGCGGAAGAATGAAACTCACACAAACTCAAAGCTAGTAGTGCACAGCTCTGTCACTTGGAGACCTGAGGTCAACTCAGAAATATTTGTTCACTATTACCGAGCCTTAAAATGATGTATCTTTGTTAATATCCATATACTCTACTGCTCGGTTTAACAATACTAAATCTTTGTTTTTATACAATTTAGTAGAAGTTCCCCATAAAACCACATGCTGTTAAAACAATTAGTTTAATTGCATTATTAACATTTCTGGCCCGGTTATATTAATTACTAAAATAAGTTACCTTATGTTTTGTTTCTTGCTCACAGTTCTTCTTTGTTTTTGCTCTAACAGTTACGACGTTTTCCAAATCTTTAAAAACTCAAAAGCAGATCCAACCTGACTATTGAACGAAAAAACGGTATTCTAATATAACTCAATTTAGACAGAATTATTAAGACAGCACCCCTTCAATCCATGACACCTAACCCGCAATACAGATAAGTCAGAACAAGTATCGAGTATGACATGTAGGCGGACACACGTGTACACTACAGTAGCTCGTGCAATTTCTTAAATTATTATTGATACACAGGAGCATACCTCTAGAAAAAAGACGGGACGGTACGTGACGGATGTGTATAGCCGCACCTTTCTGTTGGAAAGATCATTGTCCACAAACCACGTTTTGGGGTGGCATTAAAGAAATATATTTATATATAGATGCTGTATATACGCATATATGTGTTCGTACTCTAACGGCCACATTTTAAGTCAGATTTGGTCCAAATTTGATACAAACGTTGGTATTAAAAAAAAATATTCGAGTCACAAGATCCTTCATAAACACCAATATCTACACAGGCAAATTTGTATTTGAATTTATTCTTTTCACTTTTGACAAAATACATTTCGAATTGCAAGCGTCATTATGTTACAGGACATTAAAATATTACGTAGATAATAACATACATATCAGTTAAAACAAAATTATAGAAAATACAGTACAAAAACAAAATGAGCAGTGACATTTATATTTCTTTGAAGTTATAGGGCAAAAGGGCTTAAATCAGAAATTGTTAACCATACAGGAGAAGCACTAAAAGTTTTAACAAACTCGTGGCTTGCATTACAGTATATATTATATGCGAGAAGAGAAGGGGCGCATGGTAGCACGTAACTCAAGTGCTGTTTTGTTCTCAGTTCTTATTGGCAAGCCATAGCTGAGTGGATAGCGTGGAATCTTCCTGATCAGAAGATATCGGGTTCGAATCTCTTCTAGACCAGGTAACTTTTCATATCTGTGGTTTGAGGGTAGGAGGGCGGAAGTAAAACAAACGGTGGTTGGCTCGCTTCCAAGCTGACGGGATATGACTAGTTACCTGGTCTCAGGCTTGGGATGTTTTGCATAATTTTCATTAGATATATGTATATAATATATATTTATTTTAAAAAACACAAAAATTTGTTTTTTATATAACTTCAACTTTTTTATCATAGAAGTTTAACCGCGTAACCATTTAAATCACAAACAATATATATTTTATTCGTACAGTAACAATTCGTTAACAATTTATGACTTAATCCCTTTTGCCCTAACTTCAAAGATTTTAATGTGATAATAATAATTCTACACAACACCAATTTTTCCCTTTTTTACAAGTTTATCCTTCTTAAAACTAATTCTATATTACAATATTTCAAAAAAAACTTACATCCATAAAATTATGATAACAAAATATACATACATTTTGTATTCATTTTTGTAATAATCAAATAACACACATGACAAAATAAAACTCATAATATAGTCAATGACATAAACTTAGCCACGGAGTACATGCCCCTCCGGAATAAAAACAATATTTAGCCCCGATTTAAAACTTTTAAGATTAGATATCTGCTTTAAAGACTCTGGAAGTCTGTTAAATAGCGGAGTTCCAGCCTGAGCTGGGAGCCTTCTGAAGATGTTCAATCTATGATTTTCACATCTGAAATCACCCATTTTTCTTGTGTGGTGATTATGAAAATTACTGTTGTGAGCTGTTTGACTCTTAAATCTACTGCATAATATTACCTCCAAAATGTATAAGCTAGGGAATGTTAGGATATTTAAATACTTAAAAGCATCTCAAGTAATTTCATTTGTAATCTCATTCAGTCCAAGCCTTCAACACACATGAAACATATTTCTTATTGTTAAAATATTATGCACCGATTGCCCATTAAAACTTGCACCGGTTATAACTGAAAAAAATTTAAAATAACTATTCATTTCTCTTACAAGTTATAGGTTTTTGTTATATAATTTACATGGGTTCTTATACATTGTTTTAAATTATATAAATTTGGAAAAAATAAAAATATAATATGCAATTTATTATATGTTACTTGTGCAGAAGAAATGGTTGAATTTGAGAACATGCTTTTCTAGAGAATTGAAGGATCAAACAACTAAATTAGGGCAAGCAGCAAATAAACATCGGAAGTACATATACTTCGGGAAATTGCTATTTCTTAAGTCATATTTGGCTCAATGACACACTTAACTGCAAGCTATCCTGAACAGCAAGGCGAGAACGTAGAATCAAACGAGAAAACTGAGATGGTAGCAAAGCAACCAGACAAAAAATCCTAATTCAGACTTTCAACAGTCTTTGTTACAGGTATTAAAGGCAGGATTGGAAGTGGATAAAAACATTGCTCTTTCCCCCCTTCTTAAAATCATTGCTCTTAGTACTTTCTTTAAAATCTTTAATAGAGGACGAAAAAATTCAAGCAAAGATCGAAATTCTTCAAATTTTAAGAAATATTAAAACAAATAGAATGATCGCTTTTCAGGTAAATACCAGGACTTGCTGCAGAACCATATGTATATACAAAACTAATTTTCCAACAACAATACATCCGAAGCCCACCTCTATCATCAACAACGAATTCTGTAGACAGCTTGCAAATATTCGTGGAAACTTCAGCCCATCATCGGAAAGTGATATTTTTAAATTAATAAAATAGTAAAAAGGTTACCAATTATTGTTTGTCTGAACTCGGTTGCTTTTTATATTTTAAAAATCAAACAAACCTGTAGGCCTATTAATGAAAAAGACATTTATATTAACATTTTTAAATGGTTTTTTATTCCACAACATGAATAGTGTAAGAAGCAGCAATAAAAATAATATTATTAATTCCTAGTTAATCTTTCCTGAGCTCAACATAAATGCTGAACCAGTTCAATTTAGTTTAATCAAAGGTGGTTTGTTTTCAGAAACTTAAAATATTCTCCTATGCATATAAAAGCATCATATAAGGTATAACTTTTTCGTTGAGATCTAATTGTATAGTTAGTTGCATCGCTTTCTTAAATTTTACAAAAGATATTTAAAAGCTAGAAATAATTCATTGCCATATTCTTTGCAAACCAAACGCACAAGAGTAAATTATATATTTTACATAGATGCCTCACTGGAGTGAGGAAAGTGATACATGCACCAGATGAAATTCTATTCTATACAGAGAAGACTCCTTTTCCCCCTCATTCTTACCATTAACTTGGCAATATTTTTCAAATATAGGAAACATTTAGGGTTGTCTGTTACTTTACAGATTTGGCTTTAACCATGTATTGTCTAACAGGACAGAGGTGTATAATTTCTCTGTGATGCAAGTAAATAAGAAATTTCTGTGTGAGTAATTTCTCTGTGCTTACAATAAGTTAAATTTAGAAGGAAACAGTTAGGAACAGTTTAAATATGATTCCATATTTAATTTTTAAGGGGTCTTCCAGGATATATAGATAACATACTGTACTAAAAATCTATATTAAAAAACAACATAAAACTTAGTAAAAAAGACGAAAGTTCTTGGAAATTAACTTAGGACAGAGTGGGATGAATGAGGTGAGGAGATGTTGTGGACTGTCATAAAATTACACTTTTCACTAGTTTGGTGCTTGACTTACTGTCAATGCTCGAGCCATGCAATGGCCGATTTGTGAATGTTGAAGTGTTTTAATTTGAAAATTGTTTAATGTGAATGTTATAATTTTTGTTTTTTATATATCTATTTTATATTTTTTGCAGTTTATATTTTTTGGTCACACTATTCAGAATCTTCAATGACACGAATCAATATTAAGTGATTGTTAAACATCACTTGCTGGGAAAAACGTATTTTTGATAACTTTTAAATAAAAGGTTTGGAATTGCTATTATCGTTTTCTTGTAGAGTATCGCTAAAAAATATCCCAAGTTTTAATCTTCAAAAAGTATTTCAAAATATGAGCTTCAGTACTTTCTTAATTGGAAGGAGTAATTAGTCTGTATTAAAACTTTAGTATATTTTGAAAACTACATAAGCTAATACTAAGTTCTGAAAGAAAGTTTTGATGTCCTTAATTGAAATAGTATTAACAATGCTCCACTTAACAATATTGTAAACACCACACTTACAATATTTTATTTTATAGGACACCACACTTTGGCAAGGCTCATAGTACTCATAGTAGGCCTACAATATGATTTGTGTTCTGATTACTTAGGTAGAATTGTAGCTGGGGGTTGGTGTAAGCTACCTACTTCAGAAGCTCAAGGTTGCCGGTTCTAATCTGGGCGAAAAACATTAATTTTGTTTTGTAGGGAAAAGTTATTAAGTAATTTCAGGTTATAATAGAAGGTTCTGCTTTTCGCAATAAAACCACAAAAACATTTTGATTATTGGAATAAGTGCAGGTTGCATTCTTCCATATAAATATGGATTTAAAACAAAATATTTAAGTTAGTAAGTAAAGCACTTTTACCATTTTACTAGTTTTGATCAACACCTTAATAACTTTTAACCTTAAACCAGTTATAGTGTTAAGGCGATGGTCAAAATTATAAAGTTAACTCACCATGAAATCTTACTAGCAACCACCATGCTAAATTTTATACTACAGTAGTACATATGATATTTTGACCGGTGGTCACTGTGTATGAGTGGGACCCTCTTTTCTGGACGCCATCTTAGGTGTTGTAGACAATTACCAAGAAATTATGATTTCTGTTTTTTATTAATAACTCGATTATCCTTTGAGATTCAGTAAAAACACAAAAACTATTTAGTTTTTCATTAAAAAAGGAATCTTTTTTGCCTCTTACACATTTTGTATAAAGTAAACAGTTTTTAAGATATTTGACTTGGTCAAACAGCAGCCATTTTGAAATACACAAAATAAATTCTCTTTTTTTTTTAATTTGTATGAAACGCTACATAAGAATAATTGTATATTCCTGATTTGAACTCAATATTCTATATATTTCCAAAATTCATAAATTTGTTGTTGTGAAAATTAAAATGAAGGATGGACAGAAATATGACTACATTGTGTGGCATTTCTTGTTCGTTTTGTCCTACCCAATCAGTTTTTGAAGTTTGGTCAAGTAATTTTTGGACACTTTGTATACAATGTGGGGAATAAGGCCTTGAAATTTTAGAACTGTTCTTTTCAAACTGTACATCTGTCCTGTCAGACCACTTTCCTTAACTGAAACAATATGCAGCAGTGCAAAGTAATCATTTTTTATCACTCCCAATATTTGTTAGGTACTTCTATTTTCAAGCTTTTTGCCTTAATTTATATTTTTATGTTTTATATATTACTGTAAGAGTTAATACTGTACACGATTATGCTAATGTGTTTTAAATTTGTTTGATATCAGATTTACCAATTAATTATTTTAGTTTTCATTGAGTTTTTAGTAAAACAATCTTTTAATTCTGATTTTAAAATTAGTTTCTAATGATGGATTGATATCACTTTTTTACAATAACATTTTTTGTTCAGACATTTGTGCCATCATTTGTATATTATTTTCTCTAAATACAAATGAAGGCAGTTGTGCATCAACAAATTTTTAAAATCTCATGTTTTATATGTTTCTAACCTATATTGTTTTTTGTTTGTTTCAAGAAGTACAAATTTCGTTTTTGTCAATTGGTAAATCATCACCTTGTCCCTTCCATCACAACTATTCCAAATTTTGTTTTAATCAAGTTGTAATCTTTTTTTACTTTCCAATGAATAACACTTATATTTATTAACTTTCTTCACATTTGGAATTGTTTTTATCAAAAGCAGGGGATGATGGGCAGATTGGACAGGTCCAAAATTGTCAATCCCTTAATGTTTAGCAATGTTTATTTTTTATTATTTTTCAAAATTATGGGGGGTAACGAAGGCCTTTGTCATGTACTTTGCACAGATACCCCTTGGCGATCATACTAATATGTGAGCTAAATGGCCTTCTGGTCAGTCGTGCACATTGGAAATTATTCAAAGCCACTCATCATTGAAAGAAATCTCTGAAGATAAATACATTGGAATAAGAAGTGAATCTCCAACCAAAACAATATGTCTGAAAAAACAAAAATGTCAAACGAAATCAAGAAAATTGTTAACTCTCACCCTCTCCAAAGGTAAAATGAAAATTACTTCAAGTAATGAAGAAGATACTGTTTAAAACAAGAATTAAGATTTTCATCAAGTACTGTATTGGTAACTGTACATGTATGAAATATAATAATATAAATAGGTTACATACCTTATATTATATGTCCGTCTACAGTCCTAAATTCAGTCCTTATTTTGTATTACAGTCCTAAATCCGATCCTGTATTACAGCACGATAAGGTTTTTTGTGACATCCTGATCATGTATATGTTTATAAATAAAACAACAAATTTTTACACGTCCTTTTCACTAAGAAAAATGTGTTTATCACTTTTATTTACCCTACTTTACAGTGACAAACTAGGGTGTACAGTGAAGAACAGAGGTCTTTTTTTTACTTTACTTTCTCACTATACTATAGTATAGAAAAGGTATAGTGATCGCAAAAAAAATGTATGTTGAGATTTTTGTGAAAATATCCGTATTGGGACCCTCCGAGTTCAAAAAAGTGGTTTTAAAAAAAATTCTGTCTGTATGTATACAAAGCTAGAGAGAAAACTATTTGATAGATTTCGAACAAATTTGCACCGGACATGCCAATTAGGCCTGTATAGAGGCACGAAAAACGGTTTTGAAAAATTTTGAAAAACAATCCCCTTTTTGGCTAAAAACCCCCCAAAAAATCAGTTTTTTTTTTTTTAACGGCTCCAACGATTTTGATAAAATTTGGTTTATCTGTAGCCCTTAATGTACCCTACCATATGCAAAAAAGCGTATCTTTCTACAAATTCTCGTTTAGCTAATAATAATAATAACTGATTTTGGGGGTTTTTTGTCCGAAATGGGGGTTGTTTTTCAAAAATTTTCTAAACAGTTTTTCATGCATCTTTACAGGCCTAATTGACGTGTTTGGTGCAAATTTGTTCGAAATCGATAGATTAGTTTTCTCTCTAGCTAATAATAATAATGTTTATTAGTTGACATCCTACTTTAATATCACTTCTCCTACAATTATGAAGTCACAGTGAATCTGTTTAGTAATTTAATTCATGAAAAAAAAAAGTTTTTTTGAAAAAATATTTTATTGCATAATTTTTAAGCCTGAAATCTCCTCTTTAATCTGATATATAACACTTTATAGTACACCTTATATTTAATCCTCTTTTTTTATTTTTACGACGCATACTTTCTCAACTTGAGTGAAATGAGATTGATTGAGATCACCCACAAAACTCTCTGGCGTTAGAATCGTTTTTTCCTATATGCCTTTATCATTATTGTGAAGAATTACTTTTCTTGATGTTGGTACACCTGCCTACAGCTGTTGCTGTAGCTTCTTCTTCTTCTTCTTCTTAGTTACCTTTCTGTTTATTTGTGACTGTGACACTTGATTGTTGTTTATGGTTATGTTATAAGTGGAGTAAAGTGTTTTATTACTGTGTAGTAGTGAATATTTAACTTCAATATGCCTCGTAGTTGTAGAGTATTTAAGAAAAGAAAGTATTACGGGAAAGGATATGTGAAAACAGTCCAGAATACAACACCTGGGAATTCACAGGCTAGGCCTACGTCAAGTTCTTCGTCTGGGAAAAAACTTAGTGAGTCTCTAAACTGGTACAGTGAGTACAAAAGTGATGGATTTCAATACACCATTCTTGATCTAAATACACTAGAACAAACAGTAAATAAAATTGCATCTTGTAAAACTTGCAGTTCTCCTCTAACAATAAAAAAACATAATGTATGTGGGTTAGCCTGCGATATTTCTATTGTGTGTACACATTGTGAAGGCATGGTAAAGTTTGGTAATTGTGGAAGTGTTGTATATAGTCAAGAGGTTAAAACCAAGGAGGGTACAAATAAGAAAGTAGAACATAAGTTGTATGACTTGAATATTAGATTAGTACTTGGCTTACGGGCTGTAGGAAAAGGTAAAATCGCTGCGGAAAAACTTAGTGCTGTAATGAACTTAGGCCATTCTGTTAGTCGATTCTTCCTGTATGTGGAATACTTGAGTAAATGTGCCAAAGCTGTAAGTAGGGAGGCAATGCAAAAGGCTGTAATAGAAGCTGTTGCAGAAAATGGTCAATGCTCTGATATAGCTATCGCAGTAGATGGAAGCTGGCAGCGAAGAGGTCACAGGTCGCTGAATGGTATTGTGTCGGCTACCTCACTAGCAACTGGAAAGGTTTTAGATGTTGAGGTCATGACAAAGTTTTGCCTGTGCAAAGGAAAATTAGGTGGTATTCATGACACAAATTGCACCGCTAACTTTAGCGGCTCAAGCGGAGCCATGGAAGTAGAAGGAGCGATGAAAATCTTTCATCGGTCTTTATCACAGAACACCGTACGTTACTTGCAATATCTTGGCGATGGTGACAGCAAGGCTCATGCTGCTGTTTGCCAAAGTAAGCCCTATGGAAACTGCAATATTGAAAAAATTGAATGTATAGGGCATGTACAAAAAAGAATGGGATCACGCCTGAAATCATTGAAGGTAAAGACCAAAAAGCTCCCGGATGGTAAATATTTAGGAGGTAAGGGGCGGTTGACCGATTCGGCTATACTTCAGATTCAGAAGTACTATGGCCTAGCCATTAGAAGATCCACTAATAGTGTAAGTGAAATGAAAAAAGCAATCTGGGCTGAGTACTTTCACATCATGTCATCTAATGAGGCACCACAACATGGGCTGTGCCCTGACAATGATGAAACATGGTGCAAGTTCCGAAAGGCAATTCAAAATAAAGAGAAATATGATCACACAAAACATTTTCATTTATCAGCAGACATAATGTCATTTATAAAACCAATATTCAAAGATCTGACTGATGAGAATCTGTTGAAAAAATGTTTGATGGGAAAAACCCAGAACCCCAATGAATCATTCAACCACATAATTTGGACATATATTCCAAAAAATATATTTGTAAGGATGACAACAATGCAATTGGGAGTTTCTATGGCAATCTGTGATTTTAATGATGGAGGTGTAGGGATATGCAAAATTCTAAAAAACTGTGGCCTAAATCCAGGAGACCACTTAGATGGAGAGGATCGACACCTACCGGATTAGGAAATCAGATAAAGCGCAAGAAGAGCTTGAAAAAAAAAGCAGGCAACATAAGAGTTTGCTAAAAAGAAGATTAGAAGATAAGTATGAAGAGGAAGAGGGTGACCAACCATCCTATGCACCAGGATTTTACTAAGGTGAAAAAAATTAACATTTTATGTGATATTTTACTTACTTTTCTGTTTATTGGAGTTTTCCGAAACTCCTGTTTTTCTACATATTTGTACCTTTTTCTCAAAAAGTAATAAAGCTATCTTCTTGAAATTTTTTGTGTAGTTTCTACTAACATAGACAAGCAACTGGAATCTCAAAAAACTATCAAAATGTTTTAATTTTTTTCACAAAAAAAGTTTTTGTAATTTCTTTTATTAAAATTTTTGGACATATTTTTAAAAAATCACAAAAAATAATTAAAAAAGGTAAAACTTCCTTTTCTTAGATTCCAGAAGTGTAAGAAGACCTATACTTTCAAAATATAATCACAGAACTGGGATATATATTTCCATTCTCATAAAAAAGGAACATTAGTTAACATGTAGGAAGATAGGGCGAATTGACCCCCTTAAATATGTTTGTGAGAAAGTATGTCCTGCTACCGTTTATTCATAACAGTTAATGATTAAATAATAATAATTAATTGTGTTTCTTCTTAAAAAGTGTATTCTCTTATTTCGTGAAAAAGATATAACAAATAGAATATAAACAGATAAGAATTAATGTTAAACATGGCTCCCGCCCAATAGGAAGCAAGACCTCACTTGGCCGCACTGTATCTATTTAGTCACTGTAGGACCTGTAAGTACAGGAAGCTGTAACCATTGTATTTGGATAACCTAATAGAACTCCGATCCAATGCAATATTTTGTTCCACTGGAAATTCGACTTTTGTGGCGCTATTTATTGGGGAAACGACGGAAGCTGTTTGAAACACCAATGCTTTCTTCTTAGCGCTTCCTTGCGGCGCGATCATGCACTATTTTCGCGACATCCTTTTTTTCGGCACACAGCTCCCGTATGGATGCATGATCTATTTTATTATTCATGATCTATGCTGTAGGCCTAACTGAGATTAAATTAAAGATAAAATATTTTCAGTTTTTTTATTCTGTTTCGATATAATTTTTAATAGTGAGACTGATGAATTTTCTAAAAAATATCCTTTCACATTGAGGACCAGTCGATAAATGAGTTTCTCCGGGATGAAAATTGTATAGTTCTCCCTGCAGCATTAACAGTTGACTTTTAAATAGTAATAAATATAAGTTAGTTTTAGTGTAAATCTTACGCTTGTTTACTTACATGTTGTAATTTTAAAATTATTATCAATTTTTAAGGTGCTTAAAATAAAACTGTACTATTATTGTACTATCATACAATGGCCTACATGCTACGAAGTAGCTATATTCAAAGAACATAAATGATATTTAACAGGTTTTGATTTGTTTGAATATAATGTGCAGACGATAAACGACTCGCTATGAACTTCACGAATTTTTCAAGGTTATGTTTCCGACCAATATTTTCATGTAAACTTAGAATAAATCAAACAGTTTCTGTACAATGTATTACTCGTTTTCATCTACACTCAAGCTCAAGTTTAGAAGATGCTACAAAAGGAGATCCTATGGAAGCTTACATAAAGACGAAACAGACATATGCATGTAAGTAATCAAATTCATAATGCTAATTACAATAAGATAGCCTATCTAAAATTAGAAAGTTACTTAGTCCTAAAGTATCTCAAAATGTATTATTAAATATAGGCCTATGTCGTTTGTACCCTGCATTTAAATCTCTTAAGCAATAGAATTGCCACAGGTTAGGTTTTGGCAAAATTATAGGCCTAGGCCTTCATACTCACTCCCCAGCTGATTTGAAGGTTAGGTTGCTAACTTATAGATTTTAAAATGTAAGTATTAATTATTAACGGTACCGGTAATTATTAATTAAATAAACGGTACCAGGAACTGGCACATACTTTGTCATAAACATATTTAAATTATTAAACAGATTCACTGTGACTTCATAATTGTAGGATAGGTAATAGAGATGATATTAAAGTAGGAGATTAACTAATAAATATTATTATTATTAGCTAGATAGAAAACTATTCGATCGATTTCGAATAAATTTGCACCAAACACGTCAATTAGGCCTGTATAGATGCACAAAAAGATTTTTTGAAAAACAACTCCCTTTTTGGCCAAAAAACCCTCAATAACCAGTTTTTATTATTATTAATAGGCTAGCTAAACGAGAATTTTTAGAATGATGAGGTTTTTTGCATATGGTAGGGTACATTAAGGGCTACAAATAAGCAAAATTTTATCAAAATCGTACAAGCCGTCTTTTTAATAAAAAAATAATAACTGATTTTTGACCAAAAAGGGGGTTGTTTTCCAAAATTTTTCAAAATCTTTTTTCGTGCATCTATACGGGCCTAATTGACATGTTTGGTGCACATTTGTTCGAAATCGATCAAATAGTTTTCTCTGTAGCTTTGTATAAATCTTTGTGGAGTGGACTCTTTTGCACAGTTTCTTCATGTGTAACCTTTTTTGGCACCATAGAGAGTCTGTACGTCTTTTTCTCAGCGGCAACTCACAGATGAAATATCCTTACAGCAAACGTTGAGGTAACGGTCAAGCGGCTAGCTCACTATGAAGCTGTTAAACCAGAGTTTAAGTGTTTTAAGAAGATTGTTCATGTCATCGAGGAACTCTGTGATCCTGCAGAAACGATTGAAACTAGAGGACCTCAATACATATTGCCTGCAGTATGTGATTTCTCGTTTGTAGAATAGTGTTTTAGAAGAAGTTAACCACACCCAAAAGTACCTGCAGATTCTCGGAATCAGTTTCGAGAAGTGTTTCATCAAGATGGAAGTCTAAAGATCTATTTAAAGACAGTAGAAATGAACTTGTGGAAAAAGCATTAACGTTTTCAAAAGACTTGTGCAGAGAGATGGATATTCCTTTATTCAAACGAAGACATGTCCGAAAGAAGAAGTTAATGCCAAGAGAACAGACAGCAGATGCAGATGAGCCGCTGGATTTAAGAAATTAAAAGGTCAATGCTGGAGTGTATCAAAATTTTTATAGAGGACTCACGTAGCAAAGGAATGGAAACCATATCACTTCAGTTTTCGGTCTCAGACCCTGACTCTCTGATCAGAACGGCAGAATCTGAACTCCCGAGACTTGTAAAACATATAGTTGAAAAGTATGATGAGATTTCTCAAGAAGACATGTTAAAAAAATCTTAGTTTGAGAAGGCTTCTTCAGGCAGCCAACTTTCCTAAAGAAGAATCTCTGGATTTGAGTTCTTTAAAAATGTTGGAGTTTACAGTAAAACATGAATTCCCAAATCTCACTTTAGCGTTTAAGTTTTTTTTTATGTGACGATATATGTATCAGTAGCTTCTTGTGAAAGGAATTTTTCGAAACTCAAACTGATAAAAAACTACCTGAGATCAACAATGAGCCATTGAAAACAGTATCGCTCAAGAAATAAATTTGTTGTTGTAAATTTGTATCGGCTATTTTCAAATTTGTTGAAACCAAAGTTAGAAAAAAGAAGTTTTAAGTTGAACAAAGACAAAGTGAAAATTACCAGGTTGATAGATAACCTGTTACAACTAGAGAACGAGTTGTGATTTTACCAAAGTCCTTATTAAAAGGCTGTGTTTGTTTTTGTTTAGTCTTTGTTCTTTTCTTTATACCGGTAGGATTAGTCTAATACTGTTTGTAAAAAATGTAATAAAATAAAAATTCAATGTGATAAAATTATTAACTTCATAAATGTCAATATTGTTGATTGCATTAAGTTAGTCGACAGAGTTTGATTTGATGAGTTTAGCTAATACGTTTCCCAAAAATGTAAGACTCCTTCAAGAGGGCTTGGCAATTTTCTTTTTAGAATTAAATCATGTTTACTACGCTATTAAAAATAAAATCAAAATGTTTATTCGCAAATAAATTTGTTTGCAATATATTAAACATGTATATAAAAATAATGTTAGTTTTTATCCACTTGTTATTATCTTGTTCAAACAGCAGCAGTGCCCTAGAACTGAATAGCCAAGTAATTTTTAGTTTATTTAGAAATTAAAATCAAACAACCTGAAATAGACAATTTATTTATAAATGAATTATAACACCCCAACACCGTATCTTAACAGTGACAAGTCCTTAATTTTCAATTTATTTTGTGAGAGAAATTTGGACTATATTTTCACTGGAAAATATACTCAAAATTTATTTCTGAGGGGTGACAAGATAATATCTTGCCCCTGGTGCCACAAGACCTTGGTATGCAAAAATATCTAATTATTAGTTTTATTAATTTTTAAGACTTCACCACGAGTTTTATTCTCAACTTGCTTTCTCACAAAGTCCAGAGCACCTCCTCTAAAATTATTAGTTGGCTTAACAACTAACGAACAAATTCTTGTTTTCTCGGCACATTCAACAAAGCATTTGCATATGAATTTCTAGCTTCCTCAAGATTTTTTTCAGTTGTTATAGCTGTTGATCTCAGAAATTTGTTGAGTTCTCTTAGTTCATCATTTTGCTTAATTAATTCACTGTTCATTCTTTTTTCATCATTTAATTCCTTCAAACAATCAGGACAATACAATTAAAGCAATCCTTATTTTGATCGAGTTTACATTTCTTATTATTATCACAAGCAACAGATAACACATCATCACCATCATCATTCTTAGAATAGTTATCAACGACTTCACATTCAACTTCACGTGTAACATTTGAACCGTTTTTAATATTTTCCAAATGTTGCTGAATAATTAACAATTTTCTATTCAAAATCAATCTTTCAATATCATAATTTTGTTTAAAAACATGCATCCAGTAGATCATAGGTTATGTTTGAATGAGCCTTACACACTATTATTTGTCTTGATATAAAAAAACACTTCCTTCTTTAACTTTACGTGTAAATTCTGATTTGTAATACTCTACATCATACAAAAGACACGTTTTTATTTTAATATCTTTATTTGGATGACAAATTTGTTTAATATAATCCGGAGGTACATCACGTGCATCTTTACTTGTCCATGACAACGCCATGCAAAATCATTAGGCCTAATAATTATCAATGATCTTCAAATCAAAAACAATATTAAGTTAAAAAGTTATATGCAAATTATAATCAGCTCCAAAATTCCAAGACAAACAACAAAATTAATCTGATAATCAAACAATCTAAGTAAATATCATTGTCCAGCAAAACCAAACTGAGCTAGATATTATTTTAATCTTTAAGGTAAATAGACCAGATAAGGCTGATCCGATCCTAAATCAATAGTTTATACTTGCAAGCACACCAAATTTAATAGTTAAATGCAACTCAACAAAGATACATTCACTTAAAAGAAATAAGTCACTGAATTCACCAAAGAAAACCAGTCACGCTGGGTACAAAACTGCCCACAAAATACACATTAATTCCATAAAAAAAACTTCACTTCTAACAGGACCACAATACTCTGTTCACTTAAACAGCAAATTACATACCGGTACTATATATATTTTTTATTTGTATTTTAATAAAGAACAATTTAAAGGTACATTTGTTCCATTGAAACTTTAGAATTTAACTTAACATATCAAACTGACTTCATATTCTTTGACATTATTTTTTTAAAGTTAACAAAATCTGATAGCATTCTTTTTTTAAAGTATATTCTTTGTATTGGTGTGATACATAATACACGGTTTTTGGATCTGGAAATGGCTTAGTATCTCAAAATGTGCATGAGTCTTATGAGATAGAAATCAATTGATGCAGTTATTTTCATAGCCATAAAAGATTAAAAACCGAGGCAAAAGTATATATCCACGCTCCAGATGATATTTCTGCTATACAAAACAACTTAATTGATGTTAGAAACTCATAACTATAATTTAGTTGTAGCTCATAATATTTCTCACGAGTCACGCTCGATTATATTTATTTTATAGGCTATGTCAATAATATGGAAACATACAGTAATTAGAAACTGTAAGTTAGAATTTCTAGCAATTTTACTTTCTCACTATATTATTATAGTATAGAGAAAGTATCGTGATTGCAAAAAAAATCGATATTGAGATTTGAGTCTGTATATCTCTGTAGCCTATGTATAGAGTGGTTAGCACTCGGTACAAACAAAGCTTTAGGGTTAAGTTCAGAAATCCGAGCTTGAACTCCTGAATGTAGACATTCCATTGTAGAGGCATTGCCGTATCCCTGTCCTCGGCACATCGTCATATCAAGCTTCAAAATATCTTCTATAATGTCAATAGCTTTCTTCAGAGTTAGTTGAAAGAAGCCTAAAAATGACTCCTTCACTTTTACTTTTTTGTTTTCTATTTGAATGTAACGAATGGCTTCGCTCATTTGATCTACATGTGAGACGTCGAATGTGCTGTCAAAGATGATGCTAAAGTACTTTAACTATTTAAAAAAATTATTGTGTGCCTAAAATGTTGCACATTAGGCAGCTGCCTAGTTTGTTTAGTGGTAAAACCGGGCCTGCATTTAATCTAAAACCAAACGACAAAGTGCGTGTTTTTTTTTATTTTCAATTTGATTTAATTTTCAATTTTATTCTTGTGTATGCTTTTTAACATTCTCACCATACCCCACTCCACTCCACCATTCCCACATCTCAGGTATAAACATAGTACACCAGCTCGACAAACTGCACGCTGCATTCTTTGATACAAATAATAGACTCAGTCATATTTCACTGCAAGTAGCGATTACTTTTCACTTTGACAGACCACCGCAAATTATTTGTATTTTTTCTAACACTCTGTTAGGGTTTTCTTATTTTTCTGCCACATTGACACCCCCTAAGGCTCGCGGCACTTGGGGCGGCCCGCCACCCGCCTTGGTACGCCACTGAAGTGTAGGCCTAATAGTTTACAGGATTCTGAAGATAAACGGTACTAAACACATTGAATAGTGAAAATAAAGAAATATTAACGGCTAAAGCACTTCAAAAAGGTAATCCTCAGCTAAGAATAACAAATATCACAGAAGATGTTAATAAGGATGAACTTGCGAATGATATTATCAAAACAAACCAGTTACCAGCAAATAGTGTTGGTTATAGTTCATAAATAAATACAAGCAAAGAAATAATATGCATGCTGTGCTGTCTGAAGTAACATGTGATGCATATGCACCAAAATTATGAAAACTAAATTTGTT
>JAGFPH010000383.1:576858-598800 GCA_018207615.1 Philaenus spumarius | reverse complement strand
GTAACATGTGATGCATATGCACCAAAATTATGAAAACTAAATTTGTTTTTGTAGGATTTGAAAACTGCAAGGTGTATGATAATTTTAACATTAAAAGGTGTATTAATTGTTGTGGATACAACAATCACAGTTTTATAAAGTGCAAAGATACCTTTTACCTTTATACAAGAACCCAAGCATGTATGAAATGTTCAGGTGATCATGATGAGGTTGGATGCATTTCAAATGTAAAAATATGTATCAATTGTATTAGTGCTAACATATATCTGATTAGAAAGAGATCAATAGACCATTCTGCTGATGATATAGATAATTGTGAAAGTTATAAGGTGAGATGGGAACAATGTGTTGGTGAAGAGCAATGGGAACAGATATATAAATTACAGAATAATGAAGATGCTCTAGACTTGTTAATTAAGAAAAATCAATTTATTAATGGATCTGCTCTTAAAGTGAAGACACAAGCAAAAATACTTAGGAGAAACTAGATGACACCTGCTCTCAATAATATATTAAATTTAAAAAATAGATTGTACAAAGCATGGAAAAATGATCGAATTAATTATTTGGTTAAAAAGAAGCTGTACCGGTATCTGAAGTATGAAAAATCCTCAAGAGTCTGCTCAGAACTGCAAAAAAAATAAATACGAACAAAAACATATTTCAGAATATTGACTCAAAAAAAAATGGCTATATGTTCACAGTAAGTTAGACGAAAAGACTAAAAATCGGCAAATAAATTCTCTTGTGATTTTTGGTGTTTTAAACAATGATGATATTTCCAAGGCTGATTTTTTTAATGAGTTTTTTAGTACTGTGGTATCTAGGCTAAATGCAGTGCAATTTCTCCCCTGCTACAACATGAAATACCAAGTATACCATCATTTAATCAGCATACTCTTTTCCTTGCACCGACAAATGAGACAGAAGTTATAAAGACTAGTCTAGAACTTAGAGATAGGGCTGGTGGAGGTGATTGCATCCATGTATTTACCATTAAGTTAGCTTCACCTTACATATATTCTGTTGTGGCTCATATCATAAACAACGCTCTTGTGCAAGGAATGTCTCCTCAACAGTTTAAGACAGCTGATGTATGCCCTGTTTATAAGGATGGACCAAGGATTCTTGTTAGCAATTATCAACCTATAGCATTAATTTCTAACCTGGCAAAAGTTTTTGAAAAAATCATATTTTCTAGCTTATACAAGTTTGTTATGAAACATAACCTAATAAGTTGAATGCAGTTCGACTTTCTGCGGAAAAAAGGTACTGATGATGCTATTGCTCTTTTGAGTAGGTTTGTTCATGATCACTTATGCTGTAGTGAGCCAATGGTTGTTGCATTTTTAAACTATTCTAAGGCTTTTGATACTGTCAATCATGGTATCCTGATATCTAAACTGCACAATATGGGTGTAAGAGGAGTGTGTTTGTGTCTCATTAAAATATATTTACAAGATAGAATACAAGTTGTCAAGGTAAATGGTAAATGGTATTAGCCAGTAAATACTAATTTTGGAGTCCCTCAAGGTTGCATCCTAGGATCACTGTTATTCATTCTCTACATAAATGATTTGCTGGTGATGCAACAGGATTTAATTGCATATGCTGATGACACTGCAGTTCCGTTGACTGGTTGAACTTGGGCTGAGCTGGGTGACTGATTGTCTGCAAAGCTTGCTTTTATTTTCTCATGATTATACCAGAACAACCTTATACTGAATGTACAAAAATCAGTGTGACTTTTGGCAACTACAAGTATTCAGTTCCTGATGGCATGGATATTGTGATTTATGGACAACATATGAAAAGGGTTAAAAGCTGTTAATATCTGAGAATTATATAAATGATTACAACATAAAGTGGGATGTTCATGTGAGCAACTTAGTAAATAAATTAAAGTACTTCGTTTATGTCTTCTGTGTGCTTAAGATAGTTTTATCGGGGAAGCAGTTATTGCAAATGTACTATGGTCTTTTCCACAGTGTGGCAGTGTATGGCTTAATTGGCTGAAGTGGTCTGTATGATGCTGCATTTGATCCTCTGGACAAGATAATGGTAATCGGTGAAAGTGATCTTGATAAACCATTCTATATCAGACAAGTTTTTGTGTTGAATGCAATTGTGTACCAATATGGTGAACTTAAATAGGAATTGGTTTAAAATACAATTAATACACACTTTAGAAGTATTAGTTTGCCGAGACACTTGCTTACAATTGGTCAAAGAAGTTATACCTATTAAGTTATGCCAAAAAGTATTTCATTGAATTGCCAATTAAATTTAAAGATCTAGACATTTGTAGAACAGTTTTAAAAAAGGAAGTTAAAGAACAAATCAGAAACATTGATATTGTGTAATGGTAATTTATTATCATTATTGTTTTTGAGATATAATGTTATTAGTATAGTTTTTAAGTGTAATATTAATTTGTATATTGTTTTTGGGTGAGTGTTACCTCACTTTTGATTTGTTGTTGCTATTTGTTTTTCTTGTTAGATTAGGACCAACCTATGCACGGGTATTTATGCCTCCTATCCTTGTATCATGTTTATATGCAAGGAATTTTGTAATCAATTTTTTTTAATAAATAAAAAATCCTTCACTTCACCAGGTAGTCATTCCTCCCTACAGCATCCGTTTTCAGCCTTCAGAAATCTGGTCACCTTAGTTATAACTTAGTCATTTAAGAAATCATATCTGATCAAATTATTACTAAAACATGGTAATTTTTTTTAGCGAAAAAATTACCTCCTGACGTAAACTCAAAAGGTGTATTTGCCTGCAATGAACTTGACCTGAAGGAAGTTAAAGTTTATGGTTTTGACTATGATTATACATTGGCAGTATACAAACCTGCAATGGATTTTCTGTTGTACAACTTAGGCAGAGATGCACTCATAAAAAAGTGTAAGGTGAGTGAAGGTAAACTATTTATAAGAAACACTCTTACTTTGTACAATAAAGATACTTTTTGTAAACAACATTCCAACAATAATAAAATAATATCTTTCTTCAAATAATATACTTGGCAAGGGCTTAAAATCCAAACATTTTAATTACTGAAAATGCATTACATCATAAATATCAAGTTGTCGTTAATCATACAAACAATTTCAAACTGTGATTTTATAAAGTTTGAAATAATTTGTACTTGTCTTTTTACCGTTTTTCATGTGTCTTGTTAGTTGGAACTATTTTTCAAGTTTTGGCGGAAGGGAGGTACAAGTACAAAACCCTCTTTGATAGAGTAGCCTATGTGGGAAAGTTATAATATGTTTTGTGTAGGTTGTACAGTATGGAACAATTTAGAGAAATACATGAAAAGTGTGTATTCTTTTCAATATTATTAAACTTTTTGTGGTTGGGTATTTGCTATAAAAACTTTATAACAGTTTTAAATTTTTAATTTATATTGGTGTTGTTGGATTCCCCAATTTAGTAACTAATTTAAAGTTTATCAAGGAGTACACGCATTATTTTATGAAGGCTCAGTTTAAGTAATAAAGTAATGATATACATAGGCCTACTATTTATTTTAGGCAGTGGTAGATAATTAGATTAAATATTTTCATCGAGAACTTCAGTGAATTTATATCTGACAACAATGTAATTGTAAAGGTTAAATATTTAAAAAATAAAAATTGTGCAATAATATTGCAATTAATGTAAATGTTATAATTCTTAGTATTATTGTAAGACTAAGGTACAATAATCAACTAATAATCAACTTAAGCGGTTTGATAAAAGTGAAGAGGCTAAAATGTTGTTTAAACTCAATATGATTATAGCGAGAGAAGAACTGTTTGACAAAGTTAATGAATTTTCTTTAAAAAGAACAAAAACATGTATTTTTGGCTAGATTTGTTCATATGGGTTCCTATATTCCTATCCTTGATTTAAAAATATATATATATCAAATGCATACCCTTTTATAAAACATAACAACAATAAATAATACAAATATTACTTTATTTTGTAAGATAATCAAACATATTTTGCACACCTTCTCCTATGGACTGAAGAGACCAGTTTTATCTCACCACCCACACATGTACACACTCTCCACTCATTCCTTGACAAAGTCAAAGTTGGACTCTACCATTGTTTAAGTTTTCACAGAAGGGCAGTAAAAAAAAAACACAGGTAGCAAGTCAAAAAGAATTTCATGCAACTGATGCTGGGTTAAGTGGGTTATAATTTTGTTAATAAAATGTTGATTATTTTGTAAAACATATCTTAAGAATTGTGTATACATATAAAATGACTATATATGTTTTTAACTTTAGATATATGTTGGAAAAAAAGCCTTCAAAGCAAGCGGTACTAATTGTTTCCTACTAAACATAACTTTATATTACATTATTATAAATACTACATTTCAATTTCAATTAAAACTACTTAGACCTAATCTATAATAGACCAATCAATGCTGTTGATAAACTAAATTTTTAGTTGTTAATCTGTAGATTTGTATTCATTAAAACATATTTTATCAGGAAATTAGTTATTGAATACTGAAATATAATAACATAAAACATAAGTTACAAGTGTATAAATACCTTTATTTCATTTCTTTTCAAATTTAATAAATACTTTATCTTTAATTCGTATAATTTTGTTATGTTCATGAGTCAAATCATATACACAATACTATATTTTCTTAACATTTGTATCAGATTTTCTGCTTCAGCTTATTAAAATTCCCTGGATCGAGAACAGCAAACGATAAAATTGTGATGGAAGCAAAATATTCACAGAAAATATCATGTTCAAAGCAAAATATTTGCAGCAGCAAAAACACTGCCAATATTGTGTGAAATATTCGCTTCGGTTGAAACTGTACTTAAACTGTAAGGTCGGTAGGACCTTTAATAGAAATTTCGCCATATAAACCACTTATTTTATGGGAGAAGTTAGTAGCGGTCCCATACATATCTACTATTGACTTAACATCTTAGTAACACTAAATAAAGTATTAACAGGCTATAATGATATTTCTGGATATACCGTTCTACCTTAAACTATTACAAATATTTTAGTTTTAATTTAAAAACACAGTACACTAAATAAGAAACATTATTTAAAGTTAAATGTATAATATGTTTGAGTAAAACCTGTTTTACGACAAGTCAAATTCAACTAACCAACTAACCTGTTTAATCTATTCAACTAACCAAATTACATTATTATGCTGGACAATATATTTAATCAAACTCACAACACAAAACTATAGAATACAGAACTTATGAAAAAACGCATGAACCTAGAGAAAGACACACTACCACACATTGTACAATTGTTTGTTCGAGCATTTGCTTTTATGTGTGTAAGTTAGAAAGCAAGTAATATTCAACATTTTCAGAATATAAATCAACTCTTGTTAGCAAGTGAAACTTAAAGTTTAAACATATTGAAACTATACAAGAAACATAAGCATGGAGGTAGTAACCTAACCTAAAAATAAGAATAAAATACACCTCAGGACTAGAATACTAGAACTGATTGTAAAAAAAAACTTAATAATTAAATAGAAACTGGAATAAGAGAAAAAATACATCATTAGGCTCAAACACACACAAAGAAGTATTCTTTCTATCGTCAACTTTAAAAACATAACTACCACACTGTCCGATGTATAGTTTGACTATTTTCAGACATTCAAAAGCTGAACTAGGTTATTGAAGTGATATCTGCTCACATGATAATGATCTCCATATACAGTAGAACCTCGATAATTCGGAAACCTCTAAAATTTGGAACTTTTATCTTTTCCCCTCAGAAAACCTCTAATATTTGAAAATAAATATTCCATTAATTCGAAGTATTTTCAACATCATATAGCCTCTAAAATTTGAATTTTGTTTTACACGTGCCACTGCAATTCAAATTTCGTTGCTATAATTCGAATTGTATCCCCCATTAGCCTCTGAAATTCGAAGTTAATACAAAAAACAAGCCTGTTGAAACACGAACAAGTGCATGCGCTAAGGTAAAAAGACACGGTTTTCTTATATGTAAGCTATTTTTAGTGGATTCTTAAAATAAAGGTTTACATCTGTAATTAAAATTTTATGTACAATAACGTCTATAATTCAAAGTCTCGATAATTCAAATTTGCTTTCCCTTTGATTTCGAATTAGTGAGGTTTTTCTGTAGTTGCATCTTAAACAATTTTCCCGCTTACGCCAGATCTAGTATGAACTACTTTCACCATATTTCAGAAAAAAAAACACATTTTTGATTGCACACCAAAATCCTTACATTTAATAAAATCCAGTACTTTGGTGTAAGTGTAATGTATGAAATTTCTTTTGAAACGTTAGTAATTATTTCATATTTTCTGCTCTTTTCTCTTGTAAACAGTATCCAGAAGGTATTGCTGAGCTAGAATATCACCCTGGATTTGCTGTGCGAGGTTTACACTATGATATAGAGAAAGGACTTCTCATGAAGATAGACTCATTTCTCCAAATACAGCTAGGGACAGTGTATAGAGGATTAACACCAGTTAAAAACGAGGAAGTCATCAAATTGTATAAGAACAAAAATATACCTTTAGCTTACGTTGAGTCTCATGGTAAACACGCACAGGTAAGCAAGACAAAAATTTTAATTTTATCGATATGAACTAAAAAGTCTTTTAACAAAACTAACCCTTTTAGTAAAAATAGTCAATATAAAAAAGTATATTAAAGTGGACGAACTTGTTAGGTGTCATTTGAATGATGAATTAAAAACATCCTCAGGTTTTTACATAATTCCCTGAAATTGCTCTGACTAAAAGACCATGTCCTTTTAATATGATTAAATTATTAGGCCTACACATTAACATAAAGTGAGAATGAACTTCTAATATTTATTATTTTCTAAATATTCTCTTTTTATTGAATACATAAATATATTTTAGCAACAACTTATACTCACCCTTCTCCTAGAAATCATTTGCATCTTAACTTTCCCACACAATGATTTGTATTTTTTATCATTTAAAAAAATTGGTTGTATACTTTTTAAACATAAACTATTAAATAAATCTACTTAGTACTTTTCTAAATCATCAAAATGTTTCAATTAACAATTACTGTAAACATAATACTGATTTTATCTCTTGATAAAAATAAGTAGAAGGATAAAGAAATGTATTTAATCCCTTTTTCTTGATTAGGGTACTATTGTAATAGAATTTTATAAAAAGATGGACCAGCACTTAAATTTCGTACTACAAAATTGTCCTATTAACAACAATAGTATTCCTTGTGTTCTGTACTGTTTCTTTGAGTCATAACATTGGAAGTATTTTTTCCATATTTGAATTATTTAGATTTATTTGAAGAGTGTATACAAAGATATAAAGCATTAAGCGATTACTGGATGTGGCTTTGACAATAGCCTGTTAAGATTGTAGATATCTAAGAACATATCGTTCTATGTATTTTTGTTTATTAATGAGTAAATGGTTTGAAAGACATTTCACAGTTTTAATTACTGCTTCTGATTCTTGGAGTTATAATACTCAATTCACTAATCCCTCCAGGCCATTCAACTATGACAAATATTTAAATAATTTTCAATTTAAATTGACACAAATATAAATATATTTTTGGATACGAAATTGATCTAAAAAGGTAAATTTTAGAATTGGTTATATCCTTTAAAGCTGCAATTTAAAAATATTTATTAAAAATATCAAACAAGTATCACATTAGCCAAATAACTTAGCTTTGATTATATTTTATTTTATTAATATGAAGACTACTAGTGTCTGTGTAAGTGTAAACATATTTATGCGCCACAAGTTTATTTTGATTCAGTTTAGAAAATGTGTTAAGGTTGATTGTGTGCAATCAAGATTTTAACAATAGCTGAGAAAGAAGCGATAAATCAAAGACCTAGATGTGGTCTCAACACCAGCTACTCTAAACACAATTTACAGTATCAAGTGGTTAATCATTAAAAACAAAGACTAAATAAAGAAGTTTATGAAGAGAGAGCAGTCAGAAGAGAAAACGTTATAAGTATTTTTAAAAAAGGTTATGTCCAGTTCTATTAGATAAAAAGTAAGAAGACCTTTTGCAATTATTGTAGATAATAAACTTTGTACCATACATGTTTATTGATCAATTATTTTGATAGGTAAAAAATACATTAATAAAAAAATTACAATTTGTAGTGCTTACATTGTTTTGCTGCAATTAAAAATTTATATCCAGAAATAAAATAATTATTTTATGTTTTGTTTTTAACAAATTACTGCACATTGCTGTACTGTAAGTGAATGCTCTTTTTTATAGTTTTTAAGGGTACCCTCGATAGTGCATAATATTTTTTACTCCAATACCTGTTGGTCCTACATTTATCAGATTATAAAGATTATAACTTGTATCACAATATAATAGTTAGGATACAAAACTACCTATGTAAAATAGGCTATAGTTATTCTAATTTTTTAAAGAAATATCTGTAAATAAATGATATATGTTACAGTAACTCTTTTAATTAATTTTACTTCCTAAATAAATTGTTTTTTTTTTTTGTAAGTAATAATATTTACATAAAGTATATTAGATAAAGATGATATGTCAAAAGCCGTGAATACCTACTGAATATTAAAGTGCATGTTTTCTTTTTTTATGTATGATGACCCTGTGCTGTCTCTTGCTAATGAAAGCGTAAGGTAATTACCAAATACAAACAATACTGTGACATTGCATGGCCTGTGCTCAGTCTCTGTCATAGATCATCTGTCTCCCATTGGTTAAATCATTCCTACAATAACTATAGCATGGAATCATTGGTGTTGGTAGTTCATAGAAATGTAATTCAAAATGTGTTTGTTGGTTTTAAACATCCAATTTTTATTTCAAGCAATTAATAGGTTTAAATGTGAGAGTTGGAGAGAATAAGATACAATTTTAATTCAGAAATTAATTAAGTTATACTAGATTTAGACCAACTTCGTTGACATAAGAGAATGATTTGGGCATAACATACTTAAGAAATATTTTATTCATCTTATCTGCCTTTCTAAGTTGTTAGGATAGCTTATATAATTATATTTTAGATAATTGTATATTTGCCAAAGAAAAATCTATACACTATACCAATTGCATAATAGTATATAATATATTGAATTGTATAATATATATATATATAATACATGTATTAATTTTTTTGTATCACATACACATATATATAAAGGTATAAGTTTATTTATTTATTTAATTTACTATATGGCACTTCTTACACTTTTCAAATTATAGAGGCTCATTACAGATGTATATAGACTACATGTTGAATGGGGCTGTTGTGCCTAGTGTGTTTTTAAGTCCTGCTAACAAGAATATGTCTCCTGAGCTATAACCATTCTTGTTCCTTATCATTGTCTTGATTGATTATTCTCATTAGTAGTTAGATCCACCAAGTAGAGGATTATGTACTTTTGGATAAAGTGAACAGATTGCTATTAGGTTATAATATGTTGTCTAGTTTATGAATTCTACTGGACAGTCCACTAAAATTCACAAGATAAACTAAACATATTAATCATACAACATTATTGTACATATAACAAACCCTATTGTAAATGGTGTAATTTAGTCTTTTGGTGTAGTGGCTTATTAAGTTTATTTAAAATTTGTAACTTTGAAGTTCAACGTATAAATGAATTAAAATGAAATAATAAATACTGTGATTCCATAATTTTCTAATGTATATTGCACTATACAACAATGTTTGTATGATAATTTTTAAATCACTAGGAAATTATACTTCAGAATAGATATACAATAATAATTTATTATAAAGATCAATTAATAACCTGTATTTGTTTTAATATTGTACTCAAATTTTTACTAATGTTTTCCAAATAAATTCAAGTACGGTACTAAAAGAAGATCATAAAGAATATATTTAATTTGTTCAACTAATTAATTGTTTAGTCCACCTTGTACAAAACATGTTCATATGACATATTAAATCTGTGATATTGTAAGAAGATATAAATTAGATAACAACTCATGCAATGTCAGACACAATTGGTAACTATTAAAGTGGAATTGAATGCCTTTGGAGTAGTGGAGATAAGACTTCTGTGTTAAGTGTACAGTTGTAATATGCCACACTAGCAAAGATGGTTCTGTTAGAAAGATATAAACTGTGGAAAGAACAGATTAACTGACATATTACAAGGATACGGTTGAAACAGTTATACATAAGTGTGATAAATAATATATGAGCTGTAAATAATTCTACAAATATCTAGTTCCAAGCATGACCTGTAGAACTACTGTTAAATTACATGAAATCAATCATATTTATTTAACCAACTTTGCATAAAGATAGAGTTCTGAAATTTGAACATATTATAAAGATTGAAAGTTTCAGATACATATCTTTGGTTTAGGACAGGGGTCTCCAAACTATGGCCCGCGGTCCAATACCGTTCCGCTAGCACCACCAATCTAGCGGGTCTTACATTGTACAATTTTATGATATTTAACTTAAAAACTTACAATATGTGACATAGCCTACATAGGTAATTCACATAATCAAATTAAACATTGTAATTATGATTAATGAGATCTATCTATGTAGCTGTAACTTTCTACTGACAATTGTTTGCAGTTGTGGATCAAGTTTACAGGTGGAAATCATAAGCAGCGACTTCAAATGCTAATCAATTAATTTAGATCTGTAAATATTTTATGTATATTACATATTGGAAAATGTTTTTTTACACATATAAGTAATGCAGAAAGCGGAATAAACCATGAGCAAATTTATGCAACTGATCAATTGTGTGAGACATATGTCCTTACAAATATCTTTTATAAAGTCCAGCAATGATGACTTTAAATATTTTTCTTTAAAAATACAGCTACATTAATTAATCTACACTTGAAGTTCTGGGGGAAGGATTTCTGAATCGGCGTTAAAAATTTTAATACATTTTGATACCGGTTGAAAATTGAATTAAAATCTGAAAAATGAGACTCAAACCTATTTTTAAATCACCAAAAACTTCAATTTCGAAATCTACAGGAAATAAAATGTTTGGCATGTATTCAATTTTTATGTGAAACATTTTTTGTTCAGTTGAGATTTGAAAAAAACAACTTTTTGTCGAAATGACTTAATATGACTGTATGGATCAGGCAGAATTATATTTTTTAAGGGCCTTATAAAAGAAATGGACATATTTTTCTTAGTGAACAAAACATGTAAAAATTTGTTGTTTTATTTATAAATATATTTAGGGTGTCACAAAAATCCTTTTTGCGCTATACAGAATAGGATTCTATACATTAAGATAAATGAAAATATTCAGTAACTTTTTTTTAATTTGGGTAAGTTTACTCACAATTCACCTTTTCGTTTTTTCCAACAACTCAAATGTAACTCTAGAAATTAGCTTACCAAAACAGTTTATGCCTGAAATAAGTAAACCACCGATAAACAAATCTTTTGCGCATGTTTTGTAGTTATGAAGAGAATGCATTCTTGGAATCGACGAATAAAGACGAACATTGTTGGAAGGCGAGAATAGTTCCTGAAATACTTTCAATCGCCCTATTTACTTAGTTTATCATTTTTAGTTATTGATTCAATTCGAGTAAAAATGATTCAAATAGTCCATCAGTCAATCTTATGAGCTCATGTGAATACATAAAGAGACGTGCATTAAATTGTATTTAATTTAATAATTACCGTTATTGCTGTTTATTTTAGTTGTTTTAAATCATGTAATATAGTCTATTTCACCAACATGGCAACAAACAATATAATGTGAAACAAATATGAACTCTATAACTGTAAATACAGTTTGATTAAAACAAAATATTATTATGTAAAAGGCCTACGGAAAAACCAGGTTCTCACCAAAATAATGCCAAATAACCACAATGTATTTGTCACAGGAATTACCTTCCTACTGACCAAACAAAGGTTGAACAGAAAATGGATATATATAAAAAAGTTAATTCAACTAAATCTGCAACTTTCTTCCAAATATTTCATTAAATTTTTTTTGTTTTGAATATTTGTTGCCATTACTTTTATTTTATATCAAAACTTTGTACAATTTTTCATCACAATCATAACATTTTATACATTTTTATATTTTTTATGAAGCAAAACCTTACTTATTTAAATTTGCAATAGTTTTCTCTTAAAGGTGATGTACTTTTTTTATATAAACATAGTATGCAAGTAGGTAAAAATTATAAGTATGGTAGAGCGTCGACTATCCGAACTAATTGGGACGGAGGGAGGTTCGGATAACTTAATTCAATTTACTGTGTACTCGCTAGTGACTAACCGGCGACTAGCGGCAGCGGGCGGCCAAGCATCTGGCTGACTCAACAGCGGCCGCTGTTCCGTTGAGCGCACAAACTCCTTGAAGTTTACTTCTCAGCTGATGTATCGTCGGTTAAGATGTGATATGTCGTAACTCCGAATTTGCCGAAAATCAGCTGTTTGGTGCTTCTGGTGGACAAAAAAATCACTCACCCATCTGACTATGTACGAAAAATTAAAAAAATCGATAAAGCAGTGAAATATCGATAGTAGTGATATGTTGTATTTTCGATTATTTAGTAGTAGCACCGGCTTTACTGTGACAAGTCGTATCTCTTATATGGTACCATTGATAGTAGACGCTTAAAGTGTGTTAGTCAGTTGTTTCTTATGTTTAATTTAGAAAACTATTAGGTAAGTGATTTTAAGTTGACTTATTTGGTAGATTACAGATTAAACTTCCTAAAAATGTGGTTATACTTTACAACTTTGTGTTGTTACAGACTAGAAAGTAGGGTTAAAACTGGTTTAAGTTTATACGCATTATCTCTATTACGTACCTCAACGAGTTTTCAGACTTACGACGTATCACTTCCAGGGTATTAAAGCTTTCTATTGCATGGACCTAATAATGGTTTATCATTTTCAGAGAGAAAAATGGAAGAAGAAGATAGTAGGGATAGCCTAGGGAGCTGGGAAGAGGATATGCAGGGCATTGTAAGTGTTGATGATATAATGACAGTCCTTTCAGAAAAATATCCGAAATTTAGTCTCAGTGTAGCTGAAAATGTAGAAACTGACAATTTTGAAATTGAAAATGTTGAACCTAATCCAAGTTTTTCACCATTAAAACATCAAGTGGAAACTGAAAACCTGGATTCTAGCCAAAGCATTAGTGAAAGTGCTGAAGTTCCTTTAGAAGATGTCAATAAAGATCCTGATTGGATGCCGTTATGTGAAGAGGAGAATGAATCTGACCAAGAAGATTCACCAAGTCAAACCATGCCAAATGTCAAGAACAATAATGAAGACACTGGGCACATAACTAAGCAAACTGTGTTTGATATGCCTAGTAATGAAAATGAGCCAGTATTAAATATAGGCACCATTAAAAAAACAAGAAACAAGATAGCTGTACGAAGTGAATGGATTGATAACAAGCAAAAAACTTTAAGAGAAAAAGGGAAAACCTACACTGGATGGACAAGACAGAATAAGAAAGGCAAAAGAGGTCAAGAGCGTGAAGAAAGAAAGCAAGGCCCTTCATGTAACAGTAAATTTTGCATTAAATCAAAGCAGAGAAAATGTCAAGATATTCCTAAAGCTTCAAGAGAGCTTATGTTTACAAAGTTTTGGGAAACCCTCTCATGGGACCAAAAAAAGATTTATGTATGCTCTCTAGTGAAGAAATCGCATACTACAGAAAGCATTGGAGAACAGTCACGAAGACAGTTCACCTTATCCTACAGCCTTAAAACTCAGGATGGTTTTATATATCCAGTGTGCAAAAAAATGTTTCTTAACTCACTGGGTTTAAAAGAAAGATCTGTCTTGTCCTGGGTGAAGAACTCAGACGGACATGGACTCACGCCATCCTCAGATAATGTTTTAAGTGAACGAAAACTAAACAAGTCTAAAGAAATTCCAAAAAGAAACCCCAGCAAGTCACAACCAAAAGCTATTCTGGAGAAATTTCTTGATGATATGCCCAAACTTCCTTCACATTATTGTAGGCAATCTACAAACAAGAAATACATAGAGCCGATTTATGGTAACAACATGGCTGATGTATACAATGAATACAAAAAAATTTGTTTTGAGTCCGCTGACAAACCAATACCAGTCTCCAGATTTACTTTCGATAAAACAATTATGAGTAAAAATCTGGCATTTCAGTTACCAAAAAAAGATAGGTGTGATGTTTGTTGTATGTTTGATGTAAAAAATATAGATGATGCTACTTACAACTTGCACCTTGAGAAGAAACAAGAAGCCCGTTCAGAAAAAGAAAAGGACAAACAAAATTGTAAAGAAGGAAAATGTTTAGTATTTACCCAAGATTTGGAGGCTGTTAAAGTTTGTCCTAGCCTTAACGCTTCTGCGCTATACTATAAAACCAAACTCTGTAACCACAACTTTACAATGTACGACCTAAACAGTCACAAAGCAAGGTGCTATTGGTTTTCAGAAGCAGATGCAGACTTATGTGCCAACACGTTTGCAAGCTGCATTGTGGATTACTTGTCAGATAAATGTGACAATACATTAGGCCTACCAATTATTCTTTGGAGCGATGGCTGCACAGCCCAGAATCGCAATGCCACTCTCTCAAACGCTTTATTAAGTTATAGTGTGGATAACAATGTGGAAATTCAACAAAAATACCTACTTAAGGGCCACACCCAGATGGAGGTTGACTCTGTCCATGCATCCATTGAGAGAAAGCTGAAAAACTGTCCTATTTATTTGCCAAGTGATTTTGCAAGGTTCACTGAACTAGCAAGTAAAAATGGAAGCTACGAGGTAAAGCAACTTTCTTTTGACTTTGTCAAAGATTTTGGAAATAAATCTAAGCTGGTTTATGACAGCATCCGGCCAGGCAGAAGACCTGGTGAACCAGTTGTGACAGACATTAAAGTCATAAAGTACCAGCCTAATGGTGAAATAAAAGTGAAAATAAACTCTTTCAAGTCAGAGTTTATTGACCTCCCACAAAGAAAAAAATTACCTACGGTATCATCACTCTCAGATTTTGTACAATTACATGATGGGCCACTAAAAATTAATACAAGGAAATGGAAAGACTTACAAGAATTGAAAAAAGTTATACCTGCTGACTGCCACTTGTTCTATGACAGCTTGTTGTATGAAGATTAAGTTAACTTGACGTTCTCTAGGCTTTCTGCCATAATTTTTGTTGTCTGTATGTATTTTGTAATAGTAGCCCTTACTATTATATCCTGTAGAAAATTTAGATTTTAGGCTAGGTTACTACATCAACTATTTTACTAGTTTCCTTTTAGGCTAGCTTAATTCTTGTTTATAGTAATTTTAAGTCTAAAAACCTTAATAAATACCTTTATTTTAAACTCAAAACTACAAATGAAAGATAATTATTACTTTAACTATTGACGATGTAAGAATAAAGTGTTCATTTCTCACCAATAACTTTTTATGTAGACTATTTGTAATTCAATTATTCCATTTAAATTTTGTACATTTGTTTTATGAAGAATTCATTAAAATCCATGGAAACGTAATGGTTTGAATTTGTTTTATTGCCTTACTATTCCAATTTGCTAAGGATTATTAGTGCTTTTGTAGAAGTGATACGTCGTATGTAGTTAATTGAGCTGCAGTGATAAGTCGTATCTCTAGGTTTTTACCTTAAACATCATTTTAGCAAATTAAATTTATTATGATTTACTCAAGTGTTACAAATAAAACTATTGTTTTAATTTTCAAGCTTTTTTCTTTAAAAATGAATTTTTAAGATGGTTTTTTGATTCTCCTGAAAAGTAGCAAATTCAGAGTTACAACATATCACATCTTAACCGACGGTATGCGAGTCAAAAACTTAAACTTTAAAATCGGAATTGTGTGCAGTACTGTTAGTAATTATTTATTTTCATTATACCGAACCGAAAACAGCTGTTTTCTATACCTGTTCATATGCACGTAAGTCCTTATTTTCTGTGCACTACACCGTAAATTTACCGTGCACCTGCTAATTTTACAAATAAGAATAAACATATCAGTTTTATGTAAACAGCTGATTGATTTTTTTCAATGGAAATATAACAGAAAAATCAAACCAAAGATGTTTTGATTAAAAGTATGTTACTTTTTCAGTTTAGTTTAACGAAAAATAACTTACGTAACTTGCCCGGTAAGTTTTTCCGTGCTTGCATGACAATCCCGCACTCGTCTGCCCCTCGCGCAGGAACTATCATGCTCGCAGGGAAAAATCCTATTTACCGGGCTTGTAACGTAATATACTATTCACTATATTTCCGTGTTCGGATGATTGACGTTTCAGATAACCGATGTTCGGCTAATCAACGCTCTACTGTAAGTGAGACAAAACCTGTTATGAAGTTGTAACTTTCAGAGGTAAATGTAATTTGTGAACCTAGTTTGCGTGGAATTATTTGTACCGCCAAGTTAGGTTCGGGGAGAAAGTAGAAGGGATTAAGCCAGACACATTCCTAGTCTAATGGTACTGTAACTGGACTCTTTTTGTCTTACCTTTTATACTTGACACATTACAGTACTTACTGTACCTTTCCAATCTACTAAATGCTGCACTACAATAATTGCTCGAGCAAACAGTCCTTTCTTTGTATTTTTAATACAACACCAATTGTAAATTTCATCGGATTAGTAACAACAACCAAATTTAATATTAAAGTATAACTAAAAATCCTTAGTCATTAATGTATATTACATTTTTGTGGATTACTATGCTTGTGCATTATTTTGATTTGCTTTGTTTGTAGATATTAGTTTTGGGAAATCATGGTTGAACCCTTTCCTGCAACCGTAGACTGTAGCACATTCTAAGGTGATTGTTGGATAAGTATAATCTCGCTATTCCTTCACATTATTTCCTCTTTCAGTTGAACTCAAGCCAAGTTTTTTACAAGGATTAAATAACCTAAGAGCTGGTAAAATCATTGACAGTTATTTCATAAACAAAATTTAGCTTTTATAAAATTTGTAGGACCGTTTAATTGATTTATTTCTAATTTTTATTAGAAAATTTTACTGTGGGTGCTTTAGTATTCCCAAATACAACTCAAGAGAAATTTCTATATCAGTTTGTTCAATAATTTTATTTTATAAGGAAAGTTAAGATAAAAATGCTACATCACCAAGTTCGGTGTAACTTCCCCTTCCTGTGAAGAATAAAATTAGTTTTTGATGAAAAATTAAGTATTTTTTTAACTAAAAAATATTTGTTGTTCCTACCATGATCACATATTAAAATGAATATTTAAACAAAAATTACAAGCACCAGTTCTTTAATCAACCCCAACTAATTATATTGTGTGACATTTTTATGTCAATATGTGTAATTGTTATGACATAACACATTTTCTCCTACCATCTCTTTGTATATTGTATATTACAACAAATACAATTCACTACAGATATCGGCGTAAATCCTGGCACCTGACCTCTCTCTGGCGCGACGGGCCGGGGGTGTGGGAAAAGGACATAAGTGGAGAAAAAAAACATTTTCCCACACCGTTTTCTAATGTGACTCTTCCTTCAAACAAATTAGTGGATGTTTACCTCATCCTTGAACAGAGATGTACCGGATACCGGATATTCAGTCAGTGCTAAGTCTTACTTGTGTAAAATTGGAACTGGTTTACCTACCCGCTGGGAGTACTGATGTTTTTAGTCAGATTAGTAGAGGTTTGCTCAAGTGCCAGCTTACGCGCCGGTATCTGTACTGTAGGGGTACCAGCCTAACACATAGAAGCAATCAAGTTATCATATTATTGTTTATTTGTTTTCGTGCATATTGATCACAAAGATTCCGAATATATCCATACAATGCATGGAATACCAATGAAATTAGCATTTAATAATACAATATTTTTATTTTAATGATCATGTCACAAGATATGAAACTCTTAAGTTATTTGTGATAAACCAACTCTTTGGCAAAATTATTTGTAAAAAATATGAATAAAATAATTTTTTTAGAGTTCTGCCCCTATAAAATTTCAAAAAAACTGAACTCATATTGACCATATGTTTGCCCATCCGTCACATATTTTTTCTGTAGTGGAAAACAGTATCACAATCAAATTTGACAGTTATAAAGCATGCTAATTTGTTTCTATTAAAATTACCGAAGCTCCAAAAAAAATGGTTATATATTTTAAGGAGGGGATAAAGTTTGGAACTATACAATTAAAATAAAATTTTCATGTGGGCTCTAATTTTAAATTATGTAATGATATTACAATTATTTTTTTAAGAATTTTATTATATGTATTTCCTGATTCTCAAACTTAGCTATGCCTATAACCATTGTATTTGGATAACCTAATAGAACTCCGATCCAATGCAATATTTCGTTCCACTGGAAATTCGACGTTAGTGGCGCTATCTATTGGGGAAACGAAGGAAGCTGTGTGAAACACCAATGCTACCAATGATTTCTTCCTAGCGCTACCTGTCATGCACTATTTTTTCGACAACCTTTTTTTCGGCACATAGCCCCCGTATGCTTGCATGATCTATTTTATTATTCATGATCTATGCTATAACGCAAAAACCAAATTTATTGCTTAGGTAATTCTCTTGTTGTCAAAACTTTCGATAGAATGATGTTCTTTATATATATTAATAACGAGTAAACAAGGTCAGTGCATACTTCTTGAACAGTTTCTCGTTATAAGAGCAACTAAGTACAGTAGTCGTAGGTCTAATCCTTGCTAAACATGTCTATAAGCGCATGTTCTTAAAGTCAGTTGTTCCGTCTTCGTTTCATCAGTTTGTTGTTAAGTCAGAGTTTGTTGTTAAGAGAGTGTCTATAACTTTATACGATAGCATATTTTTTGTTGTTGTCTTTTTAGTGTAAACGATATTTAGTGTGCCATTTTTGTGTTTTTATTTATTTATCAATGGCAAACCCTAATCAGTGATGAATCTAATCTTGATTAATTTGTAAATGAATTCTTAAATCCATTGTTTTCAAATAGAATTGTTTTTGAGAACCTCAAATATATTATATTTGTTATTGACTATTCTTTCCATATAAAAGTTTATATTTTTATAAAAATAATATCCATATACATACTAGCGCTGTAAAGTTAATATTGTATATGGGTGCCTTCGCCTCATTTCACTGATCGAGGGGGAGGGGATGACGAAAACAAGCTGTTAGTGGTGCATATTCAGTTTGTCTCAATTTTCATTTTTAGTTATCTAAAACATTTCTTTTAGAACTGAACCTTTTCGAGAAAGCAATGAGTGAAACTCTCACATCTGTAGGCTATATTTTATTTATTTATTTATTCCATAAAAGTTACTAAACAGAATATACATCTAAGGATAAATGCCTACATAGGCGCAAGGCCTGTGCTTGGACATGAGTCGTGTACAACATAACTTTAATAATAATTACTATAGAAAAAGAAGAGAGAGAAAGAAAAAAAGCAAAAACTCAATTAAAAAAATGCACAAAACTTATAAATAAGATAAGCACTAGAACAACAATGTCACTGCAGTTTTGAAATTTGTTTAATATACCCAGAACATTACCAGCCTCTTTAAAATCACAGTTAATATATTTTTGGTAAAATCAAACAAACCTTTCCAGCTTTTCAAATATGCCCAATACCAGGCACCACAAGTGAATTCTGTTGGGCAATGACCTATAGTAGAGCAAAACTAGCAGCTTTCTAGGAGAAAAACTTTCTGCATGAGACTAGCCACTGAGCAAAGCTTCCGAAATTTGCAATTATAGAGTTATGTAAATTTTATTATTTTTTGCCTTGTTTTGTATGAGGTGAACATTTGTTTCTAAAAATAATGTTAACTTGTTCTATCTAACTGATATATTAACATTATGCATCACATACTTAAACAAGAACTTATACAAACATTTGGTTGTATCTCATTGTATATTGCATTTGTGGTCTGCATTAGCTGTTCCTGGGTTTTTTTTCTGACAGTGGTAATTTTGGTTAGGCCCTAGTTCAGAAGTGGGCACATAGAGTGTCTTCATTCATATAGGCCTTATTCTTCATCAACTTTTAAAACACAATTACTCATTTAACAAACATTTATTTAATCATTTGAATTTAATTTAAATATTAATTCTGTCATTGTATTGAATGCTCTTGAAAAAAATAAACAAAATATCTAAAGTTTAAATGAATAATGTTTAATATAAGAAACACACTCGAATACATTAGCATTATTTGATGGAAACCGCCTATATAATCAGTAAGCATTTTTAAAAGTTTTTATTAATGCAAATACTGATCCTAATGTGTCCTCTCCAGAAGTAATAAGATTTTGAGGAAATTAACATTACATTTTAGACTGGACGTAAACAGATAAGCTAATTGCAGCCCACAGTATTGATTCAACAGAAAAATTTTGAGGACCTAAAATTGTCATATCATTTGTTATCTTAATTTAATTAGTACTAGAAAGACATTATATTCTTGATTAAAATTGTAATATTTTTGTAGTATAAAAATTGTAAAGATGTTATTATTTATAACTTCATTAATATTGATTACCTTTGCCTTTGAATCAGCAGTAATAGTTAAATAAATATTGTCTAACCATTTTTTGTTATAACAGTAGGTTACTTATTAATTCTGCTGTAATAATACTTGAATACTTGTAAAAAAATCAATGTTTGTTATTAATCAAAGCAACCAACTTTATTTTAAGCAAAAACATTTCTGTTACATGAATTATTAAGTATTTGTATATATATAATTTAATTTATTGTTAAATTTTGCTGTTTTAAACTGTCGTGTGAAATGAAATGCAGTTTCTATGACTTTTCGTAACACTTTTAATTAATTTAAAATTGTTGTGTGAAGCGCTAACGCAATGGGGAAACGAATTGGTAAACCAGTGTAGTTCCTATGCATTTCTTTAAGGTCAAACCATCTACAGGCTATTCCTTCAATGGAATTCACTTGGGGTTATTAGTGAGTCAATCCACTATCATGGTTAAGCAATGGCATATAATAAATACAATCATATTATATCGACCTAGTAAATGAGCTTAATCTTATTATTAAACATTTTCTTAGTAAAAGTAAAATTTTGCTTTCTCCACAACAATTCTTGACAAGTATTTATAAAATATCCTCTAAATATTTCCTTCATTTTGTATTTAACCACAAATCAATACAAGTTTTAGTTTTTGAGTCAAATCACAAGTAGCACCCATAATCCCATATACAATTATATAGTAAGTACCTCCATTAGTTTGTTTGATTATTGTTCTAGCAGATGTTTCTTCTATACATTTATAAAACTCTGTTAATTTATGTTTAACAGTTTAGCAATAAAAGGGTTCATAAATTTTACTTTTGATTCTTAAAACACTGCTAAGACAAAAAAAAACAAGATTACACATAACCCATACTATGAAGATTTTGATAAATCGATAACTACAATTCTTATCTGAATCAGATACAGTAGAACCAGAGCATAGAACGGAGCATTTCTTCTAACCTATTCATTTTACATTTACTTACTATACAGTCTACTTATGAAATGATTACTGTTTATATGAATTGCCCAATAGTAAAAAGCAGTAGAGCCTAATGAAATGTTTTTAAATTACCAAAGTAGAGTACTATACAATATAAAAAAGAAAAAATATAGTTGCTGGAAAAACCTCTAGATTGATGATTATTGTATATTCTCAACTCGACACTTGGCTGCTTCATCATGAAGTCGCCGGAGGAAGAGAATGCCCATTGCATCGATCCTTGTTGCTCCAAATAACGCAAGGCTCCTTCAATGCATTTCAAACTTTCACTGTGCCTCATCTTTTCTCCTTCTTGACTGCTTTCATTGTCGTCGTCTGAGTCAACTCTTTCCTCTTCCATGTCTCTGCCTTTCACAGCTGCAACAGTTTCATCT
>JAGFPH010000383.1:535314-576758 GCA_018207615.1 Philaenus spumarius | reverse complement strand
TTTCCTCTTCCATGTCTCTGCCTTTCACAGCTGCAACAGTTTCATCTTCTAGTAGTTCACTGGCTCCATCGGGATCAATCCAGATCCTAACTTCATCGTTCCAAGTTTCTTCACATCCTCGAATTTTGTTATGTGTTCTAGTTCATTCCCAAATTCAGCGATCCAGCCAATGACATCTTGTAAATCAATCTGCTTCAACTTAAATCAAACCATTGCTTATTTCAATCAATAATACTAAAGACAAAATAAGCTTGTGTCGGTATCTTCTCTTCGAAGCTGCCAAATTACCTTGTTCTATCGGCTGGCACAACAATGTCGCATTAAGGGGGGAGATTCATTACCTTTATTTATTTCTCTTCAATTTATTGAACGTCAGGATTAATTGAAGCACTGCCTAGCAGGAGAACTGCTTTTCTAGAAAGAATTCTTATACCTTAAAACTGCTGAGAAACCATTATTTGAATATTAATTCCTGCATCCAAGCATTAAGCTGGTTTTTTACCAAACAGATAAATCAAAGTCTTTCTTATATTCTTTTAAACTCTTGGCTTTTTTGCTTTCATGATCAGGGCTAGTTTAAGTTTGTGTTCTCCTATTGTATTGCTATACGCAAGAATAGTAATCTTTACTTCTTTTACATTATGGAGCATATTTTTCACTTTGTAAGGCCAAACATTTAGTTGAACCCATGCCAAAAATTAAGGCCCAAATCGTCATAATTGTAAATTTGATCCCAAATAGCCCTTCCTTTTCAATAAATTCATGAAATTTCATCTTAAACTTACTTATATTGTTGGAGTTGGCAGATTATTTTCCTCCGCAAATGCTGAGCTGTTTGACACAATATCGCTGTTTCCATTTGTCTATATCCAGCCATTAATTGCCGTGAACGGCTTCTTTCAATTCCTCATACAATTTCAGAGCTTTTTCCTGTAGGATAGCTTGAACTGTAGGAAAGTTAAAAAATGTACTTCACTAACTTTTTCGTACTCGGCACATTTAATTGTTTTTCTCTTCTTAAGAGATCGGTACACATCCTTTTCAAACACTACGATTCAATCTCCGATTTTTTGTTCTTCTATCCCAGCATTGTAGACCACTCTACATTTAAATCTAACGCTATTTTGTTCATGTTTTCACCTTTTTCTAGCTTTTTCAAATCATCAAACTCTATCTCCATCAAAACCAACACTCGCTTCCTCTTTTTCTCGGACATTTTTCTACTCACAAAAAGTAACTAAACAACTTTAAAACGCAACCAATCACTGACAGTGCCAACACTAAACTGGCTCAAAGACCCAAGGGAAAGGGTATAGGAGTAAAGGAAAAAATATGGCAGCACGTGACTTTGGAACTCTCGGCTGAGATCACGTGCAACCAGTCAAAGACCCTGTTTAGTTACCGTGTGTCATGTAAGTTGAGTTGGTTGTCAGTTTTAATGTTAAATCGATACAAACTAACAGTTTTTCTAATTTGTATGTGTGTATGTGCCGTTGTTGGTGAGTGTCCAATATATATTATATGAGCACAAAATAAAAGTCATTAACAGGTTTCATCCCTTCAAACTAAGAAGGAAATAAAATTGGCTTCCTTACAAAGAAGGATTCTATAGGGGTGTTTAACATACCAAAATCTTTAGTTGTAATAAGAAAAAGTAAATATCGTTTAGATGTTTAGATCTTGTTGACAAAAATGAAATTCGTTTCCCATATGTACTTTACTCGATTTTGCTATTAATTTCTCGACATGGTGTGGGTAGTTGAGTATTTATAAGCGTAAATGTTATATTGGAATAACAAAATATGAAAATGTCTTCCGACTAAAACTCCATAAGCAAGAGTTGATCTTGCTTTTCTGGATCTCATTTGTTTAAAAAACCCTGATGCAAATATTACTTTCTTTAAAAATTAAATTTTATATAAGCTAATTGACACTTCTCTACACGATAAATTGTCAGAGATAGAAAAGTTATTTTTAAATTGTCAGAAACTTGCAATACAGACGAGTTCGTTTTGCTTGCATTTTGCAATATTTTAAATTTGTTCAAGGTTGTGAATGAATTACTGTAATAATATGATTAATATAACAGAAGTTCATAATTCTTCTTGCACTAAAATCATGTAGGTACGCTGTTTTAACAAGAAATTCTATTATACAAGAAATATTCTTGATGTTTTCTGTTAGAAACACAAATGATAGTTAGGAATTATTTATTAATCAATAATAAAAATTATTGCTTTTAATTTGTTATTAGGAATATGTATATTATATTGTAGTTATTAATATATCATATTTGATAAGTTATTCCTGTATTTGAAGTAGTAGTTTCCTTGCCTTGCTTATCTCAAAAATTTTCATTTTATTTTACAGTACATAGTCCCAAAAATGGTACAGTTGGCCGATCTGTTCTCCGTGCCTGAGATGAGCCTACTGTGTAATATTGCTGAATACTTTCACCAGCATCACATTGACTATCACCCAGAAATTTTATTTAGGGATGTAAAGGTATGTACATCATTTCAAGAAGAATATTTACTCATTTCAGCTATAAACATACAATTTCATTATTTGAAAACAAAATATTACACGTTACATTGTTATATTCTAAATTATTATTTACTAGTCCAATTTTAGGAGTTGTGAAAATTTTAATTTCTTCAGTTAATATCTATTTTAAATACATGGAACAAGCACAAAATTCAGAAATGTTAAAGAATGATAATTTAGAACCATAGAAGCCATCATAAACTTCCACTTTTTTTAAAAAATATATTCAGTATAAAGAAGATGTGTAATGTTAGACACTAACTTCTCCTTTGTTTATGATTAAAGTTGCAGATTATAAACTACCAGATTTCATTTTTGACAACCACTGTACCATTTGGTAATTAATGTTGCCTTGTTATCAAAAAGTACTGTTCTATTATTTTCATTTAGAGTTTTGATAATTTTTCCTTTTTTTTAAGCAAACCTTTGTTGTAAGGGGCAGAAATATGAGTTCAACTGTTTGCTTTACTCTACAGTACAACAAATTGCATTTTTATTTTAAAATATTTTTTCACTTTCCAAACCATTTTTTATATCTAAATTTTAAACTTGAGCAAAGATAACAAATTGCTGTTAACCCTTTAATTAAACTGCTTTCTTGCTGAACTATTTAGCAAAATTTGTTTTTTATCTGTGGTAAAAAAAGAATTTTTGTCAAACTGCAAAAGGATACAATTCTACTAATAGCAGAGCTGATGCAATTTTAAAAGTGTAAAAATGATTTTGAGATGCTTGAACTACATACATTTTCATATATTATGTACATAAATGAAGTGTTGTTCTATTTTAAACATAATCATATCCAGGACATACATAACTACTGCACAAAACAGTTGTAGTAAGCAATTATCATGGTTTACAGTATGGTTTGAAATGTTTGAATGTATATAGTAAACTTCCTTTACAAGTATATGTTACATTTATGAATAACCTTCCCCAAAATCATTAAAAGTTTACAAAATTATTCTACTTTTATAAACTTTCTCAGACAACTACTGTTGTCTGGATCATTTTACTATAAGGAGGAGTTTCTGCGATAGTTTATTTATCTTGATTGCATGCTTAGTGCAAATGTTACTTGTCTATTTTTCATATTTTAAAAATGTTTTATTCTAAAATTTGTGTAGCCTAAATTAATTTATTATTGTTTGTTTTATTTGATTGGTTTGCCTACATAACCTTCTTTAGGTTATTTAATTACACCATTTTATTAATGTGTAACAAAGTTAATTATTTGTCCATTTTTAAAGATATTTATTGTAAATTAGTTTAATCACTTTTTATGAGATTATTCTGTCTCAAATATAAAAACTATATATTGTGGTTATTAATAGAATTTATAATGTCTTATTAAAATTTGTTGATGTTGTTTTAGTTCAAAATGACTTCTCTTATAAAAATGGTTGTACTGCCTACAAGACTAATAATATTAATGAATTGTCCAAAATCAATTTGTATATTTTTGTAAACACACTAAAAAACCAGACAAATGGGTGTTGAAAACAATTATATGTTGTCAAAATTTACCATACTGCCATTATAGAAAATAAAAAATAATTTATGTCTCTTTTATTTTGGGGAGCTATTTGGCACAGTGGTTAGCATGTTCTTCCAATTATGCAGGTTATAGTCTAGATCAGACATGGGCAAACTTTTTAAGGCGAGGGCCAGATAAAATTAAAAATTATCTAGTTGGGCCGAAAAAAAATTAAGCCAAACACATTTTTATAAAGTGATAAACTTTATATTTGAATTTTACATCACACACAATTTATATTATATGCTACAATGGTTAAAAAAAGTTAGAACAATTGTCATTCTTTAGAAGAGTATGGAAGGCGTATGTGAGCGATGAAACTAGCTGTAACTGGGCTTCAAAAAGTTGTTCATAATCTGGTAGAAACTGGGATGTGCTGATTCGCAGTAGAGAAGCTAAATAGTGGTCAGTCAATCGGTTTCTAAGGCTGTTTTTGCGAAGCTTCATAATAGAAAACACCTGTTCACAGATGTACTAATATGCAAACATCGCAATTATCTTCTGAGCGTGAGATTTCAGGTTTGGGAAACTTGATTTTTACAGGGCCTTGTAGAACTCAATTTTAGAAACATTGAGAAATAGTTGCTTCAATTCAGTGTTACTTTGCAACTCAATCAGTTTGAGCTGCAATTCTGGTTTGACTGATTCACAATCCACATTAAATGGCGTGCTAAAAATTTCCTGTTTGATAATTTTGAAGTCTTAGAATCTTCGTTCAAGTTCTTCATGAAGACATTTCACGTTTTTAATAGTTTGTCTTCCCTAACTGCAATAATTTTTAGTCTTGGAAAATGAGTAACGTCTTTCTTGACTAGTTGTTTTGAAAATAGATTCAATTGCATATTGAAACCCCTGATATGACACCAAATATCATGGATTAATTGATTTCTTCCTTAGAGTTAAGGGTTCAATTTATTGATGTGACTGAGAAGATCTCTAAAAAATGCAAAATCCGAAAGCCATACAATATCTTTCAAATGTTCAAACTCGTCCATTCTTTTTTCTTCCATGAACGAGATTATTTCGTCTGTTAGATCCCAAACTCGTTCGAAAACCCGCCCTGCACTGAACCACCTTACTTTAGTGTGGTAAAGTTCAATTCTGACTGCAATGATTAAAAAAACTCTCGATAATGTCTATGATTGATTGATTGACAGAAAATATATTTTGTCTTATGTGTAATTGTAGGGGTTATTAAAAAAAATGATGCTGGCCGGATTGACTAGCTTGAAGGGCCGCACTAGGCCCATGGGCCATACTTTGCCCATGACTGGCTAGACACTGGTGTTCAGCTTAAGCTGTCGCCTTCATTACTCTAACTGGCATAAAGTAAAGGCATTAAGTAACAAAAAAGAAAAAAAACATATCAATAAACTATAAAACTAATAAAATGAACACATAATTATTAAGAATGTTTCTGAATAACTTTTTATTTTTTTTATTTTTTTTATAGTTTTTTACATTAATATTACTGTACTGTAATCTTATTGGTTGTTATTTATTTAGACCATGCTTCTACATAGACATTGCCTGTAATATGCAGGGTGACCTTTTGAAAACTTACCACCTCCAATATTTAAAAACTGGAAAGAGATATCCAAATTGGATCTTGGGACAGCTATTCACTTTCAGGGGTTAATCTTAGAAAACTTATTTACAAAATCCCAAAACCCTCTGCCACACCAACTCATTTTCAATTCACATACATGGCTTGTGATATATAAAATTGAAGCCCTTTAAAAATGATCAATTTCTGACGAACAAAAATCAGCTGACGCAATCATTCGCTACGCTCAAAAATATTATTTTGTAAATTCTTTTCTAGAATTTCATAAGGATAAGTTATGCACTATGAAAATATTAATTTATTACAAAGTTGAATGTTTAAGATTGGTCAAAATTAACAGCATGAAATAAACATTTACAACTTTAAATATAACATGTGGTGGTTATGGAAAGTTCATTTAATAGATGACTTATTCAATATTACTGTAATTGCATCTAGCTACAGCTTCAAGCCAAGTGAATCTTTCCACTCGACTGAACTATCTCCGCTCCCATTTCCACACGATTTGTAGGTAATAATAAGAAAAGTTATGTTTTAAATATCCCTCTAAAAGAATCAGAGGTATTAAAATCTGGTCTCATACAAACCTCCATTGTTGTGACCTGGAAAACAATTCAAAATTACTAAACTAACGAAAAATGTATTTAAAAATTCAAACATTACGTTATAATATTATGCACCATCTGGTTGTGAGTAGAAGAGATGCAATACTTAGAAATAAAAGTTATGCATATTTAAAAAGAGTTGATAATAATTATTATCTGTGTTATTGAAACAACACTGACTCACATCATCTTTAACTAGATAAAGGTGCCCAAACTTTATTTTAGATACATGTTGGTTTTTTCATGAACGATGTGTGGTGTTGCTGTTGCCCAAAGGCCAACAGACATTTTGTTTATTGACAGTCCTGTTCATATAAAAATGGGACTTGTCAGAAGCAAAAGTGTTGAAAATAACATCATCTACCCTTACATTCATTCTGGCAAACTGCAGTATTCTAAACTTGTCAGATTCTGTTAACTTATTCAGGACAGTAAATTATTGCAGATAAAACTTGTTATCAGGACTCAATGGTGAGCTGTATCTGTACTGAAGCTAGTCTTTGCAGAGTACACATGTTTTGGTACATGAACAGAAGCTGCTCAAATTTGTTTTTCTTCTCTTAAGTTGCCTTTGTACTTAAACTCCCTGTGTAAACAAGAGGTAGCGTTTCCTAAAGCTCATCATGTGTTAAAAGAGCTAATATTTTTCTGTGTCATTGTTACACTTTCAATTCAGCTAAAAAGTTGACTACTTCATCATGCTGTGTGTAAATGTTTATAGCTCAACAATAACTGATGTGTGACAGAAGCAAAAACAATTAAGTTACATCAACCGGTATTTACAAGAAATAACGAATATGCATATGAAATATGAATCATTAGATCAATCATGTTACTTTATTATCAACTATGTAAATGTGTCAGCTATTGGTACGCCACTTTGTATAATAAATAATGTTTATCAATATTACAAAATATATTCATATTCATTTTAATAACACTGAAGTTTATCTGTTAAACCAAATTAAAAACTGTTGTTAATTGTAATAAAAAGGCAACATATTATTAACAACAAAACATTTTCAGAATTGTGTGGGGTCTAGTCATCCTATTATGCATAAAATTATTGAGAAAGACGTTTCACAATATTTAGAGAAAACACCAGTGATAAATGAATTTTTTGAACGCCTCGTCAAAGCAGGGAAGAAGCTGTTCCTAGTTACTAACAGCCCTTATAAATTTGTGTAAGTTTTTAAATCAATTTTTCCTCAGATGGAGTTTTTTTTAAACTTTAAAGTAATTAATTTATATTTTTTACTAAGCAATATAAACACTCGTTAATGTTAAAAAGAGACTTTGAAAATACTAATATCAACTCGTTGGTTTAGGGAGTAAGAAAAAAGTTACTTAGAAATAGTATTCTGCCATGAAGGATTAAAATAGTATATTTCCATATGTAACAGTTGACTATAACTCTCATTATCTTTAAAACTTAATTTTAAAATGTACAAAACAGAGCTTGTGTTTTCGTAAGATTATGTTTGACTTGTTCATAACACATTTGCAGTGTTTTTTATTATTATTATTATTTTTTTTTTTTTAATGGTAGAGTTTGGAATGTAATCTACCCTAAACCAAGTCATGAGGTATCTTCTCTCTTTTAATATTAAATTTAAATAAGGAGCTATAATTTAATTTAGTTCTACTGCAATGGTTGTGTCACTTTTAAAACTACCTCATAATTTAACAATTACTCTTTTTCTGTAACAAACTGATTCCGATAGTTGCATTTTTTAGAGCATGATAGGTTATATAAAAATACTAGATTGTATTTAAAAACAAGTGAAAAATATAGGTTATGTTTGCAGGAATAAAGGCATGTCTTGGATTGTAGGACCGCATTGGGAGGACTTCTTTGACGTCATAGTAGTACAAGCTCGAAAACCTATGTTTTTCACAGACGAATCTCGCCCTATACGTATTTATGATAAAGAACGAGATATTCACTTATGGGACAGAGTCACTCAGTTGAATAAAGGAGTCATCTATTATGAGGTAATTTATTAAATATTCGTTACACAAAATTACGGTATTATTTTGTAAATTCAAACAATACATAAAACAACTCTATAAAATGCTATTTAATGCACTCACTTTGAAGGACTTACAGGAAAATTGAATATTTATACTTTCTTTCTCTAAATACATTGAGTGAGGATAACTTCTTAGGTAATTGACATTTACTCAAAAAATTTTTCATTGTATTTATCACCTTTTGTTTACATGTTCAAATTAATTACATTAATGTGTTTTTGCCAGGGATATAACTCAATTTATTAAAAAAATCTCTGTCACAATGAGTTTCTTTAATATGGACTTCGGATATATAGTTTTGTAATGTTATAAAAGAGTGTACTTTTATATCTGTTTGTGGTATATCAGAAACTAATAAGCCAATTTTTTAGAGTAAATTTCATCTAGATAAGAGGCTGGAAATGTTTTTTCCTCATTGGAAATTATATGTCAGTTTATGTATATAGAAAGTTTAGAAATTAATATACTGGGTGTATCAAAATAAATATCGGGGTTTGAAGGCTTTGCAGCATTTATTACATTTAACTCACTACTATAAATAATACATCAAATTAAAGAGCAACTCAAACAGTTTTTCCTACAAGAGCACAAAGTGAGCACCATTCGTCACACAGCACATATCGAATTGATAGCTGAGAGTTCGTCCCAAACCTTGGTTAGTGTGGCTGGAGTAATTTGCATAACAACTGTTTCAATCCTCTTTATCAAGATGGTAGCAGAGGCACAAATACATGATCCTTTATGAACCCCCAAATTAAAATCGCATGGTGTTTGATCGGATGAATGTGGAGGCCATGCGAAACCAGCTCTGTCATCCGGCCCCTTGCAGCCACTCCAGCAGTCGGCTACAATGTCGTTTAACTAATCACGTACCGAATTGTACCAGTAAAGCTTCTTCTGGTCAAATAAAGTTCTGTGGTTTAGCTTCCAATTGAGGAAAGGGCCACTCATAGTTGTAGTGCATCAAGAAATGAAACACCAGTTACAGTTCCTTTAGTAAAGAAGAAAGGCCCATAAATTTTCCGCCAAGATATGGCACAAAAAACATTCAATTTAGGGGAGTCTCGTTGCAACTGTACCATCTTGTGGGGATTTGGTGACACCCAGACACGCACATTAAAAGTGTTCACATCTCCACTTAGGTGAAATGTTGATTCATCAATGAAGTCGACGAGATCCCAGATAATCTTCTGCAAACATATCGTTTGCAAAGTTGGCACGTAAACTGTAGTGTGTATGCTTTAGAGCTTGTAACAACTGGAAATGATAAGGACGTAGTTGTTAGCGTCTCCTTAAAACTCTCCCCACAGACGTCACTGGAATTGCTAACTAGCCTCCGAACTGATTTCTTGAGGTTACGCGTGAAAGACTCTTTCACTCGTTCAACACGTTCTTGAGCCACTCTTGGTCTTCCTGTACTCTTCCTTTTGCAAACTGATGGTATGTTGTTATCACTGGAGGATTACATTTGAACTTAATACGGAACTCATGATGTAACTACAGATTCAGTACTTGCAAACTGTAAAACACAAAAAGCTTTCTGTTCACTAGTCGCCATCTTTGCTATGCTTTCTAACAGAATATAGAGGAAACAGTGCATGTGCACAGGTTTACCAAGAAAACTGTTTGAGTTGCTCTTTCATTTGATGTATTATTTATAATCGTAAGTTAAATGTAATAAATACTGAAAGTCTTCTAACCCTGATATTCATTTTGATACACCCTGTACATAAATTATTATTGTTAATGAAATGAAACATATCTTTTACATAAGGCATTATAATTTCCAAGCTTATAATATTTACTCCAAGGTATAAGTAAATAGATAATTCTAAACCAAATTATAAAGTGTTTAGTTATTATAAAATAAAGTTTCATTTTGGCAATGTTTCATATTCTACTGAGACATTTTTTTCCAAATTATATTGATTCTTAAAGAAAGTAACTCTCTTAATAATTTCAACACCGTTAGTAAAAGTTTTATTTAGTTTCTTATTTCTATTTGAAACGTTTTAAGGGCACTATAAGTCAGTTGCAAGATATGACAGGATGGCGAGGTAGTGAAGTACTTTATTTTGGTGACCATCCTTACAGTGACTTAGCCGATGTAACACTAGAACATGGATGGAGAACTGGAGCCATTATTAATGAATTGACAGTAAGTACTGATAGAAACATTACATAGTTTTATATGCTTGTTTTAATAATTTCATACATTTAAGTTCAAAATCTTGTTTCTTTATACAGGATACCAGTACAGTATCATTTTAGCAAAATTATACAAATTGTTTATTAGAATAAAGATAATTCAAATGTTAAACTTAGTATAAAGTATATATGTAGCTTGAATATTTACACCAAAAGATTCCGAAAGTATCATTTTCACAAAAACCTTTTTACAACAGTTAGTATTAATTTATTAGGAAAATGTACGTGATGATCTGTTTTAAATGCCATAAAATAAAGAACTTGAATGTGCGATACTAATAAACTTTTATTTTAATGAACAGAAAATAATGCATTTTTTACTGGTATAAAACTTATTTAACTTTTAACATGGCTACTATTTCAAATATGGCACAGTTCATACCAGATTGAAACTATAAAATTATCAACTGTATGTATGTGACAAATTCACATTACGCATTGCATTGTTGAGGAGAACAATCGTTTGCACTCAAGTTTTATACTCAATTTGTTCCGTCTTTGAAACATTTTTTAAAAGCCAACAATATTCTGGCAAAGGTTCTACTGCTTATCAACCTTCAACAGACAAGCTTAAGGGTGGTTAAATAAGGTGGCACATTTTTAACATCTAACGTTACATCTCTCTGTCAGTTCTTGAGCACTTAAACAGTGCTTTCAGCATAAATTACTGACAGTCTTGTTTGCTGGGAAGGATGTAGAAGAAGATGTAACCCAAACATTAAGAAAATCGATATGCTAGATGTTGTGGGTTGAATTTCCGAAGCCTGGAAGGAAATAAAACTGCTGACACTAATAAAATCATAGCTTAAGTTGTTAGATCACAAAGCAAGTAAAAACTGCTTTAGAGAATTGTCTGAAAACACAGAAGTTTCTGAAGAAAATGAAGAGGATGGTGTCATTGTTTAACTGTTGAAAAATATTTTTTTTAATGTCTCACTTTTTACAATATAACAGCATTGTGAATGTATATGTAAGACATAGGCAAAATCGACAATTAATTAAATAGGTACGATTCAATCATTTCCCCATTCAGTAAATCACTAGGGGATTAACACTGTATCTGGTAGCCTATGTACCCATCTTCAGATCACATAATTAATAAGAAATATCCCTTCATTAGGTTGTCTAACACAAAAAGTTCACAACACGAACCATAAATCACAAAAAAACAACATGAAACACTTTAAAATCATTTTCCAGGGTTAGGCTTGGTTGCGAGTTAACTGTTCAAGGTGATACATTTGGTCAGACCTATTTCATTAATTGTTGAAATACTTCAATCGGAGGGCTAACATGATGGAAAAAATAGGCAAAATATATAATTTCCTGAATAACAGATGCCAATATACACTGAATACATTTTCTATCTTTTACTTCTTCTTTTTTTAAACCGACTACTGAAAGAGCAATTTACAAAAAAAACATTCTTTAAAAATAACTTGTCTTGCTCAACTTTCTATTCAAAGACTATGTATACTTATTCCAGTTAAATTGTACATCAATATGTATTCCAAAGAAGTTCCAGAGAACTGGACTATTTTGATGATTCCCATCACCAATGAGTTTGACTATTTTGATGATTCCCATCACCAATGAGTTTGACTATTTTAATGATTCCCATCACCAATGAGTTTGACTATTTTGATGCTTCCCATCACTAATGAGTTTGACTATTTTGATAATTCCCATCACCAATGAGTTTGACTATTTTGATGATTCCCATCACCAATGAGTTTGACTATTTTTATAATTCCCATCACCAATGAGTTTGACTATTTTGATAATTCCCATCACCAATGAGTTTGACTATTTTGATAATTCCCATCACCAATGAGTCATTGTTTACCACACATACTCTTCACTAAATCTGGTTTGGAATTTATTTAATTTAAAATAACATACGTACATAAATCTACAATGATTTTTTTACTGAAACCTTTTGCCTTTATTAATTTTAGCACGAAATAGAAACATTAAACAATGATGCATTCAAAGGCAGCTGTAACTGGCTCCAGATGTTAACCCAACTTATAGAAGACTGGCAAGATGTGGAAGATCCGAAAGCAAAGGAGGCTTTGATTCTTTGGACTCAAGAACGGGATGAACTCAGGTAACAAATGAAGTCCAACTAACAACATTTTAATAATTTGATGCTTGTTTTATATGTTATATTTAACTGTTATTTTCTTTTTTTCTGCAGGCAAGCGATAAAATGTGTGTTTAACAAACAGTTTGGAAGCGTATTTAGGACTTACCACAACCCTACGTACTTCTCTCGGCGGCTCTTTCGATTTGCTGACATTTATACTTCCAATATAGCCAATCTTTTAAATTATTCGGTTTCGCATACATTTTATCCTCGTCGAGGAGTTATGCCGCACGAGTACAGTTCATATTTTGTCTAGTTCTAATTGCTCAAATTGAAAACATCTTTGATCTCATTGCAGGATCATCTTTGACGGAGTTGTTGTAATTATATAATGATGTTCAGAGTAGGCAGGTGATAGGATTACTAAAATAGGTTTTAATTTTTTTAAAAGACAAAGTTTTATTTTTATGTGAACTAAAATAGTTTGTAATTAAATTATACTTTCGTAAATAATAATCTCGCAGTAAAATTTATTTGAAATAATCAAATACATGTTCTCATGTGTTATTAGTTGTTTTCGTTGAAAAACTAATGTATATTTTAGAATTTCTTGTAATCCTTTTTTTTAAATATATCACATACGGTAACAAATTTATTGACTTAGAATTTGTACTTTAAATTAAATAAGATTTCACTGAATGTTAAACTAGACTATACGCTTAAATTTTGATTACCAAATGTTCAGTCAAAACTTTTTTTATTTGTATTTTGTGTGTGTTTATCTGAAGTTAAAAACTAAGTCATAACTACTATTAACATCAAATTTCTCCAAATTATTTTAAAATAAATACTTTAGTTTAAATTAATTCATTTTAATAGTCTGAGTACTTGCTATTGTTAAAACAGATTCAGTTGTGATCAATTCAGTTAAAAAATCTCATGTAAATAGTAAAACATTCAAGTTTTAGGTCCATATAGAATATACTTCTGTTCACATTGTATACGGTACCGGTATGTTAGAGACAATATTAAATTGTGATAAAAAAGTAACTGCTACCTTGATTAAATTACTTATCACTATCACAGTCCTTACATTTCAGTACTAACCAAGTTATAATAAATACTGTAATTGTTTGACAAATAGTTAGAGGGGGTGTAAGATCTTGTTTCCAAGCATACGATTCAGTTATCTCAGTTCTTCCATAGATTTTACAAATTACTGTATAGTATGGATTGAGTTTGTGTTATAATAAACTAGGTTCTTAAGTAAAAGAAATGAGACAACTATAAACAAATGAGTAAAAAATTATAAATTAATATATTGCCTAAGCAGTGCATAAGTTTTATTTATCAATAGTTAGTCATTAAATTACATGCAATATATTAATTTGTAATTACTTTCTTAAACTTAGTAATCATAGCAAACGAAAGAAGATTAAATTTTGTTATAACCATTTAAGGTGATACTTGATATATATAATTCTTTTATTGAGATTACAACTCTGTTTTGTTCCTAAACTACATTCTTGCTTTTTCTTGATAAATTGTATTTATTGAATTCTATGTAAATATTTAGTTTGTTTAGTTTTTTATTGTTTCTAAACCTAAACTTTCATCTTTTCCTCGACGTTAAAATTTCAATCTTGCACATCCCTACAAATAATACCGCACTGTATATTGTATTACTTGAATTCTTATCTATTAAGTATTATTTATAGTTTAAAATTCTTTTTATTTATTATTGACCTCCAATATGTATTTAATACAGAGTTAACTATTTTTTATATATATTATTTATTTCATCTTTTATTCATTGTACATACCTCACATAAATAATCACTGTTGGCTTTTATTTGTATATACATTGTTTATTGTTTATATGATGAACATTTTAAAATGAAACCTACTACAGATATATTTATTTTAAACACTATTGTTTGTAATAACTGCAGATCATTGTTCTTGCCAAATATATACATGAATTTATTTTAAAAAAAAAAACATGTATCAAAGATAATGTTCTATAATACTCAGGTTTTCGTATGTTGTTTTGTTAATGCTTTTGTTAGTCCATAATACGTTTTTATCCTCTGTTGTAATTGTTTATTTTTTACTACGGGATTATATTTTTATAGTTTATTCTTGTTAAAACCAGAAATATTTACAAAAGATGTTATTTTTTATCTAACATAAACAGTATATTATATAATTGTTTGTATAAAATATCGAATATTTTATTTTTAAACAGCTTACTCTTAATGTAAATAATATGTTTCACTTATTATGCAGTTCTGGTGGATATCAAAGTACAGTGGAACCTCAATAAATCGAATCCCATGGGGAACGAGGGAATTTCGAATTATCGAGTATTTAGAATAATAAAGGATCGATTTATCAAGGTTCATCCTCCCCAATTTTCGATTTATAGAGGTTCAATTCAGTGCAAGCAATAAATATCAGGAGAATTGATTGCCTTCTAAAATACGGTGTTTTGTAGATTCTGCATTAATATTAATTACAGTATTATATTGTAATGGTTAATAATGCAATTATAAAATTTAATATGTACCAATGGAAGAAGTAGTTAGTTTCAATTTTAAACTGTTTCTTTATTGGACCTACTCTACTGCTCATAGCCATTTATCAGTGGACAGGTTGTAGACTGGTAAATAAAGTAAACAAACAAATTACTCATCAGCAGTTCAGCACAGTTCCTTGTTTTTTAAATGGTTGACAAAGTGTTTTCTGGTATACCAAACTATTTAACGATTTCACCTTTTTTCTTCTCACCTTATTGTACCGCTTCGATAACTTTGAACTTTTCCTCGTAGGTTAATGTCTTGTACGCACGTTTCGCTATATTGACTTAAAAAAAACTTACTAACACTAAACACTCCAAAACAAAGGAGACACTGTATGTGCAGTACAAATTCTGGCCCAAGACTAAGATGGATCGCAATAGGAGCGGAAGTTGGACAGAATAAAAGATTGGTATTTCCTGCCAAAATACGATGCAGTAAAATACAGTGCGGCGGTTTGTACGATTTCGATTTATAGAGGTTTTTGACCTAAAACTTCGATTTATAGAGGTATTTTAACGGTGGAAAATACCGTAAAACTTTGATTAATCAAGGTGTTTTTCTTGAACTATTCCATTTGTAGAGGTAAAATTAACATTGCAAAAGATAGGGGCGTTCGAGGGGAATAAAAAATTCGATTTATCAAGGATTTTGAATTATTGAGGTTCCATTTATTGAGGTTCCACTGTATTTTATGTGTAGAAAATCAGCCCTAACACGCCTTGAAATTAGAATAATGACAACTAATTCTATTTCTGCCTTACTGCAAATTGACTTTGAAATCCCTAATATATATGTAGTCTTTACTAACTAAGCAACATGTATTAGGGTTATTAATTAAATTATACATTTATCATCAAATGTACAAACTGATGATCTATTTTTCTTCTTTCTTGATTTAAATTTAATCTTTACTGTTCAGTTTAACATTAGAAATTTATATTGTAATGTATGTAGTAGTTATAATAAGTTCAAATGTTTATTTTGTTAAAAATTGACAAACTATTGAATAATGTGTTTTTTAGTTTCAACTTATAAGATTCACGTTTTACTTATTTGGAACTGCATAAAATTATGATACTCATTTCTGTTTATTATTTTTTAGCCTAATGCAAATTGTAGCACTACAAATTCTGTTAAAGAAAGAAGGAAAATGATAGAAAGCAGTATGACTAACGCATACTCTTTTTGAATAACTTATAATAATATGAATAATGTACATTTTTAACATTCAATACATTTTGTGAATGCTGTTTCTCTATTTGAAGCTATCGTTTATAATTAAGAATTAAAGGAAAAGGTTTGTTGTTATAAAGAAGTGTTAAAGTCATGTTCAATAAACAAGGGAAATGTGTAACTCCAAAATTATTCAGTTTCTTAGAACAATTTAAAATTAAATATTTGTCCTGGGCAGCAAAAATCTAAGTATCTAATCACGGATATTGTTACGGCATCTAGTTGTGGCAAAAATAAAATCAGTTTAAAATTGGTTGGTTGCATTTTTCATGGCAGAAAAGTATTAATAGAGAGATAATATTGTAAAATTGACCTTTGTAACTTACGTCTAAAGCAATGTAGTGTATCCTCTAATATTTACAAGACACTATAACAAGATTTCAGTACACTAATGGATTTTATATTGCCACATTTGTTTCATGAAGAAGCTAGCAAATAAGTTATCTTGTCGTTTCTGTATCTATACTAATAAGTAACTTCTTCCAACCAAGTGCCATAAGTATAATATTATTTAATATATCCTGTTAAAATTCTATTTTTTTAAATTTAATACTACTTGCATAGAGTTAAATTAATTATATGTTTGATTTGTATTAACCTTGTATTCCGATTGACCTCATAGTTTTGTTTGTTTTTAAAATAATGATTTTGTATTAAAATATTTTAATTATTTCTTTTTATTAAATACTAAGAGTGATTTTTATCTGCTTGATTATATTTTGTGTACTCATTATTCCTACTGTGTGTATGTCATACATTTATTTAATTCATTAGGGATCTACTACAGAATTGATACATAGTTGCACAAATATGTCCAAACAATCAGTTTCGGTCATGTAACGTTATCGGGGGACGTCCTATCAAAGGTAAAGCAAATATTTTTTATAGAAAGAAGCCTGTTTCTTGTGATATATCGGTTTAAAGGTTGCTTATGTTGTTTTTAACTTATTAATTTATTCTTGCCACAATTTTAATGTGTTATATTGAATAACCCAAAATAACGGTTGTTTAAATTGATAAAAAAGAAAAAGTTATTAAACAACTTAAATAGTTAGTGTGACCAGACATTTTACACAAACGTTAAATATTTGTAATTCTGATAGAGACATAAATTGGCTTCTAGTTCATCTTACTATCTAAAATAATAAACAATAATATAACTACACATTGTGTGTAAAAGCAAACTGAAACCTTTACAAACCCGAATGAGCTGGCTGTTTTGGGTTCTCCATCACAGAAGTAATTAAAGGCTACAATATATATGTAAAGGTAGGTCCAAGAAACAATTTTGTTAATCAGAAATAATAACCTAAATATTTGCAGTCAACTTGAGGAATAACCTTAGAAAAGAAGTAAAATAAACTAGCACGTTGATGGATCTATAACTAAAATTTTATACACTCAATAAACTGAACTAACCAGTCATTGGTGGTGAGGATAACCGAAAGCTCCGAACACATAGTATTACTGTAAAATTTATGAATACAAAATAGATTTTCATAACTTTTTCACTAAATTTTGATAGGCTATTGTTTCCCTGTAAAATATAAGAACACCTCTAAGCACTGATTTTTTTAAAATTTTAACTGCAATACTTTCTAGAGTAGAGGAGGGATGGGGTTTTAACAAAACTTTTAAAAAATATCTTCAAAACTATATGTCAGAAATGTCTTTAAAACTTTGTTTTCGTATGCTTAAACAAAGCTCTTTCATATGATACACTAAACAGAACTATTATAAACACTTTTTTTTACATAACAATGATTTACCTTATTTTGGTTCCACCACGTGACTTCTTATTCAAACTGACACGTTTCAGAGCATTTGCTCTATCTTCAGCATATTTATATTAATATCACTCAACCGAGATCGTTAACACATTAAGATTTAACAAAATATTATACGGACTAAACATATAAATTAGCGCGAAAGATTCGATTCGTATCGTGTCAATGCCCTAGGACGACTGAAGTCTCATATCTATATCTCCGCAGCAGTGTTTATTTAAGATTATTATCTTAGATTTCTTTTTGTGGTACCAAACTTTAGTCCCTTGTTGTACAAAGTAAATATATATTTAGAGTTTTGGTTATTTTAATATATGTGGGTTAGTCTGGTTTTTAACTATACCAACTTTCCTTTTGATACTTCTATCTGTTCCGGAGAAAGCCAACTGTGAGAAACAAAGGAGTAATCCTACAAGTTTTTAAGCTACTGTACCCTAAAAGCAGACAATAGAAGTCTGTCTCACGCTTCTAATTTCAAAGCTTATTTTATTCTTTATACACATAGTTACACATATAAACCTCGATTGTACACTTTTAGGAGGAAAACCAAAAAAACTTTGAAATGCTTATTAAAATTGTTATTTACCTGTCTATTAACGTTCACAGCAATTAACTAGATAATAAGAGACTAAAACACATGCAAACAAGTGATGCATACATAGATAAAAAGGAACCACGACGTTTTACTTGTTGGTCCAGTCTAACAAACAAAACAGTGCAATTGTATAAAGGCTAGAATTGTAGAAGGACCTGAGACACATCACTATTAAACACGAGTGAGAAATATAATGTAAACACAAAGACAATCGTAATGGTTTTGAAAAAAAATTTGAATGCCAAATATTTTGAGAGAATTAAGAATTGTACTCAGGGCATAGTGGCTGTTATAGTCATACTATGCTATAGTTGCTGCCAGGTGTATGATTGTAACATCATTGTTGTGACGTCCATAATTATGACGAGTCACCCAATGACGTTTCAGGAATACATAAACTTATATGATATTGAAACTGATGTACATTCAGGACATCCTAGAATAGGAAGTATGGAATTATTAACTACTTGGTGATGGTAAAAGAACATTTTTTGGAATTATTCTTATGAAAAGAACCCACATTTAGTATAATCTATAACAACCTAAAAAGAGAGCTTTTCATAGTGGCCACCATTGAGAGCTTGAAAACTACAAAATCTTAAATGTACTTTAAAAGTGTTGGCCCAAATATTGAAAATTTTTTAAACTAGTTTAAAATAATAGTTATACAAGATGATGTTAAAACAATTGCGTGTTATTTCTAATATATTGCTACTTCTAGCCCTTTGTAGTCTAAACCTGCACCTTCTGAACCTTTGTAGTCTATGCTGGCTCAGTTTTGTGTACTTACCTACTTCCTATAATATAAATTCATAAGATCTGAGTATTAAGAGATTTGTTGACTTTAATGTTGTTTTTTGAAATGATTTAAAATAATGTAGAAAGTTATGTTCTACTGAACAGGCAATTAGAATAATAAAATTCATTCAGTAAATAAAAGAAAATTTCATCAACTGACACAGATCACTACCTGACTTTGATGATTAGTAGCTGAGTGTTCTTAAAAGTTGTGGAAAACCATAGTTGACGTAATTTCTTAGATATTGTCATTTAAAGTTGAAAAATGGAATGTGTTTTACTAGCTTTTTTTATAGTTTGCATTAACTTAGCACTTTTTGATACCGTACTTCATTATTTCTGATAGTTTATACAGACTACACATCAACTAACAGAATGCATATTAACCTTATTCAAAATAATGGCTGAAGTGCTAACTTTGTTTTTATTGCACTGAATAGAATGAACTGAATAGTATTTTGGTGTACGTGCACTAAATAATCACCATTTACACCAACTTAAAGAGGGCTTTGAGGCCCAAGCCCCACATAAGCAACCATATTTTGGACCAATGAGTGGGATGGAAGGTCAGCTCTTTCATTAGCAGTGAATCCCTGATGTCTCGGAATGCAGCAAAAGTCGACATCATTGTGTATGGTCAGCTTGTTGAGATGATTGTGGTAATCCCATAAGAGCTGTGACTTAAATTCATACCTCTGTAACACTTCAAGATAAGTTGTCGGAGAAATTTAAACTCTCTGCTACCTTAGATCATCTTAAGATTGATCTGGATGCCAGTACAGCATGCATTTCTACTCGAAAAACAGTACTTTACAGTAACAACCTAACTTAATACTGATATTTATCTTGGGTCTTACCACGTTTATATCAACTCCCGTTCTGTTTCCACATTTTGATCTGTCAGTGTGGGCAAGTGAAATGTGATATGAATTGAAAGGAGTGTATCGTGAAATGAAGCAAGAATTTTTTAAGTGAATAAAGCAATCTAACTAAGGTATCGAACTAAAATGAAATAGTGGAGCGTGGCGGGACAGAAATGCGCGACTCGTTACGGGACAATAAAAGCGTGACACTTGATTCCCATTTACTGAGTGCAAAAATGTCCTGTCCCTGGTGCAAGTAAAGAAGTTTTCACTTAAATAATTATATAGTGGAGCGTGATGCTTCATTTCATTTCTCACCTTTAGATTATGTATACATTACTAGTACTAATAGCTGGTGCGCCTAAAGAAGTTTACACTTCAAAAACTTAAGTAATATCGCTACCTTTCGCACATTTGGTGGGATTATTCGAGCAGTGTAAAGTAGCTTGAAATATTTCTGGAGGCTAAACTCACTTGGTATGAACACCTATGCAGAACCATCAAGAATGTGCTGAGTGTCTCACATTTGGGAAGACATGGGGTCTGAGCCCGAATATAATCTTATACACTGCAAAGCCCTTGCCAAATTGACCAAACTTCAAAAGTTGGCATATATTGGAATCACGGGAGACTTCTTTCTACCCTTACGTTATCTCTGGAAACCCTACTCAACTTATGGCTTCTCAGCGTTCAGGTTAAAATGGAAGCCAGGATACCCGCAAACCGACTGCAGATTGTTGGTCTCTGGGAAAGCAGAACTACAGGCCATGTTTAAATTATAATAAATTTAATCTATTATGGAAACAAGTTCCAATACCATGGTTGGTATTGTTTCAATAAACGCTTCACTGTCAATTTAAAGGGTAGAGAAACATGGACAACCTTATTGACCTTAATCCCAACCATAAATCTGTTACGATATACTGACAGATCAAAATGTGGAAAAAGAACAGGAGTTGATATACATGTGGTAAGACCCAAGATAAATATCAGTATTAAGTTAGGTTGTTACTGTAAAGTACTGTTTTTCGAGTAGAAATGCATGCTGTATTGGCATCCAGATCAATCTTAAGATGGACAACAGGTATCAGAGAGTTTAAATTTCTCCGACAATCTAGCTTAAAGTGTTACAGAGGTATGAATTTAAGTCACAGCTCTTATGGGATTACCACAATCATCTCAACAAGCTGACCGTACACAATGATGTCGACTTTTGCTGCATTCCGAGACATCAGGGATTCACTGCTAATGAAAGAGCTGACCTTCCATCCCACTCATTGGTCCAAAATTAGTTTGTGTTACCTAACAGGGTAAGGTAAGATCCTCCCTAAATTGGGCAAGGAAACTATCTAGCTTTCGGAGCAAATTTGATCGGCAACACCACGCCAAGACATCATCAATCATCGATGGTCCAGATAAGAGCACTTCCGATAGGCTTTTACAGTTGGAAAAAGGCCAACTTAGACAGGTAATTTGCATAATTACAGGGCATGGTATGCTCAGGAAGCACATGCAAGCTGTAGGCCTTTGCTAGGGAGATGCAGTATGTTGAATATGTCCGAGGCAGGAGGAAACTGCCAAGCATATTGTAAACGAATGTGAAGCACTTGAACGATGCAGGAGTGATTAATAGCCCCTCAATATTCAGATGGCAAATAATCAATATACATCTCTATTCTCAGGCTAGTTAAGACTGTAAGGTCTCACATTGGCGGATCCAGGGGGGGGGGGGGGGGGGGGGGGGCTGCCGTCCCCTCCTTTGGGTTATTATATTTTGGTTTTGTTTAATCGTCCAAGTGGCAGACTGCTCAATTGAGTAGTCTCAGACAACACAACTTATATCGAATATTTCACCCACTATATATTATCCAATCTCAATAAAACAAAAACCATTGTCAAGGAAATGTTTTATACTTTCATTTTTGTACTTACAATTTTTTTCTAAAAAGTAAATTTACATATGTAATCATCGTTGTAAAATTGTCTAAATCAACTAATACCGCGCTAGAAAGCATAAGGAAATGACTCAAACTCGTCACTTTTTAAAGGCACATAACCGTTAGACAGACTTGTTTTGAGAAGAAAATAAGGACACCATTGCATTCGTCAAGATTTGATCTTTCCACCAAGATCTTCTAATCATTCGTCACTATTATAGTTTCTTAGATATGAACTTTTCTGCAAAACCCTTGCAATTGGTCAGTTTTAAAAAAATGAGAAAGTACATTTTGCAATCGATGAAACTAATACAAATTAATCTATATATTCGTATAATGATATTTATATCGATTTGAAGCGCAAGTTCTACATTTTCATTTGATATAAGGAAATCCTGGTTAGTGTTCCGAAGCTATTCGGGTATTTCCGTGAAATATTTACATTTTCAACGCCCCAGGCACGTTAGCCTTGACCTATTCTCGTCTGGCTGGAACTGTATACTATACGTTTGTGAAAATTTTGTTTAGTTGTTCTAATTTAGTGAAATAAGGTTTTATAATAAGGCTATTTAAAATTTTCCAGTATACAATTCAATTCTATGATTTATTCTCTACAATTTGTTATAATGTATAAAGCATACACCTATTATTCAAAATAGGTGCTCGTGAGATAGTCTAAAAAACGTTTTCAAGCACTGTATTCAAAAAAATTATTCTATACCCCCCAGGATAGGAGACAGCCCCTTCCTTGAAAACCGGCTGGGTACGCCCATGACGTCCATAATTGGGAGCGCAAAAAACCCATAGCGGCTGGCTTCCCTTGGGGTTGTACACTTTCCATCCTACTGTAAAGTAATGTCATACAAATAGTAACGATCTGCACTGGATTCCACGTTCACTGTGCAGTACAGAGCGTCCATAAGCCACGTTATCCATAGGACAGTCTCAGCTATACTGTACTAGCCAACAAAAAAACATCAACTCCCATGCAACGCTCGGTCAGTTGACGCAACCCGCATGACAATAAACGTGATGTTCCCTGTAATGGTAGTAGCATGTCTATTCTCCCGTAAGACCTGTACTGCATGGTGAACATGGAATCGAGTGTAGCTTAGGACATTTATGTTTGTGACTAATTTGATTCCCTGAGACTGGATTAAATTGTAGAACCTGTTAAATACTCTACAGTTACAATAAAATAATTTGGAGTAAATATAAAAATGTAAACATGAAGGTCTCACATAACAAATAATGGTATAGCTTTTCGTCGAAACGAAACAAGAAAGAAGAAACAAACATTTTTTAGGAACGGTCTAGTTATGTGTAGTGTATAACAAGATAATAAATGTTCCATTGGCGAGTGTGTTCATGTAAGTTACACTTATTATAGGAGTTGTACAAATATTAATAGAAGTAACTTGCTGTTTATTGAAACCACCAATTTTCTTTAACAACTCAGAGGCAGTAAAATAAGTAGCCTATTAGTTACCTACAGATTATGCAAACGGATGTCTCTAACTTTCCGCTTTCTTCGCCAGTTATGTGTTACCGTTTATCTCATTCATTTTAACTGTTGTTAATAACAGCTTTGTTTGATTCGGCTTAAATCTAGATTTAGCAATTAGTGAATATTAAAATGTTTAAAGATTATTGTTTTCATAATAATTATCTATAACTACTATACATATTATTAAAATAAACGGTACCAGGAACTGGCACATACTTTGGCACAAATACATTTAAATTACTAAACAGATTCACAGTGACTTGTAGGGTGGGGTAGGAGAGTTTTTTTATTAAAGTTGGAGATTAACTAATAAATATTATTATTATTATTATTATCTAGAGAGAAAAATATTCGATCGATTTCGAAAAAATTTGCACCAAACACGTCAATTAGGTCTTCATAGATGCACGTAAAATGGTTATGTTATTTTTTTTAAAACAACCCGCTTTATGGCCAAAAAAACCCCAAAAACAGTTATTATTATTAGCTAAACGAGAATTATTAGAAAGATGCGGGTTTCTGTAAATGGTAGGGCACATTAAAGGCTACAAAAAAGCCAAATTTTATCAAAATCGTTAGAGCCGTTTTTTAATAAAAAAACAATAACTGATTTTTTGGGGGTTTTTTGGCCAAAAAGGGGGTTGTTTTTCAAAATTGTTCAAAACCCTTTTTCGTACATCTATACAGGCGTACTGGACTTGTCTGGTGCAAATTTGGTTGAAATCGATCGAATAGTTTTCTCTCTAGCTTTGTATACTTTTATTAAAGTAGGCGATTAACTAATAAATATTATTATTATTAGCTAGAGAGAAAACTATTCGATCGATTTCGAACAAATTTGCACCAAACACGTCAATTAGGCCTTTATAGATGCACGTAAAAAGGTTTTGAAAAATTTTGAAAAACAACCCCCTTTATGGCCAAAAAAACCCCAAAAATCAGTTATTATTATTATTATTATTAGCTAAACGAGAATTTTTAGAAAGATGCGGGTTTTTTTATATGGTAGGGCACATTAAAGGCTACAAATAAGCCTAATTTTATCAAAATCGTTAGAGCCGTTTTTTTATAAAAAAATAATAACTGTATTTTTGGGGGTTTTTTGGCCAAAAAGGGGGTTGTTTTTCAAAATTGTTCAAAACCCTTTTTCGTGCATCTATTCAGGCGCACTGGACATGTCTGGTGCAAATTTGGTTGAAATCGATCGAATAGTTTTCTCTCTAGCTTTGTCTACATACAGACATACAAACAGACATACATACATACAGACATACAGACAGACATTTTGTAAAAACCACTTTTTTGGACTCAGGGGGTCCCAAAACGGATATTTCCACAAAAATCTCAACATCGATTTTTTTGCGATCACTATACTTTCTCTATACTATAGTATAGTGAGAAAGTAAAATTGATAATACCGTATATTAAAAAAAAAGAAAATACTCTATTAACATATCATCAATATAGTTCAGCCAGTTAGGTACGGTAACACACAACATAACATCATAAAGCTACCCTCTGAGAAATTGTTATATAAGGCTGACCGCACACAGGAAGGAACATTTACATTTTGCTCAGAGAATGCTTTGCTCCTTGCAGAGTGCGGTGCAAGGCTGACGCAAGAAGTGAGGATCATAGAGCGGCTACCGGTATTTGATCATTTTAAAATTGCGATTGACAGAGTAGAAATGTTTGCCGAGGTTGTCGAAAAAAGGTCAATGTTGCCATAGCTTTATGGCAGTTCGTTCAAATGTTAGACTCAAGACCGGGTAGAAACTGTAGAAGGAAAAAGATACCTTTTATCGTAGGCCTACCTACATCAATGAACTGAAACGTGATCCTGCAAAGTTTTATAACTACTGTCGCATGCGTATAACCAGTTGTAGTACAGTAGTGGTTTTAAGAGCTATGATTTCACTTTTAGTTTTTTACGAAAAGGAGGCCTTTGAAAATTCTCGCAGAGGGCCAAGAATTTAACATTTAAATAACATAGACCTACTCTAATAATACAACTACCTTCTTTAATTTCCAGTAACTATTAAATGGTGTTTTTTTACAAACACTAAAGCGAAATGCACAGCATCAAATAAGAGTAAGTTTTAAAAAATGATAAAATAAAAGTATAAAATAAAATTAAGAAAAATAAAACAATAAAGGTCTTTATTACTGAAATACATAATTATTATTATGTACTTGCCTACTTAGGCCTATCGTATGAGAGATGGCGGGGATCCCGACCCCCGATGCTTTTACAGACTTGGCTACTCAATCGAAATTACTTTAAATAAACGGTACCAGGAACTGGCACATACTTTCTCACAAATACATTTAAATTACTAAACAGATTCACTGTGACTTGTAGGGTGGGGTAGGAGAGTTTTTTTATTAAAGTTGGAGATTAACTAATAAATATTATTATTATTATTATCTAGAGAGAAAACTATTCGATCGATTTCGAAAAAATTTGCACCAAACACGTCAATTAGGTCTTCATAGATGCACGTAAAATAGTTTTGAAATTTTTTTTAAAACAACCCGCTTTATGGCCAAAAAACCCCCAAAAACAGTTAATATTATTATTATTAGCTAAACGAGAATTTTTAGAAAGCTGCGGGTTTCTGTATATGGTAGGGCACATTAAAGGCTACAAATAAGCCAAATTTTATCAAAATCGTTAGAGCCGTTTTTTAATAAAAAAATAATAACTGATTTTTTGGGGGTTTTTTGGCCAAAAAGGGGGTTGTTTTTCAAAATTGTTCAAAACCCTTTTTCGTGCATCTATACAGGTGTACTAGACATGTCTGGTGCAAATTTGGTTGAAATCGATCGAATAGTTTTCTCTCTAACTTTGTATACATACAGACATACATACAGACATACTGACATACAGACATACATACATACATACATACAGACAGACATTTTGTAAAAACCACTTTTTTGGACTCAGGGGGTCCCAAAACGGATATTTCCACAAAAATCTCAACATCGATTTTTTTGCGTTCACTATACTTTCTCTATCTATACTATAGTATAGTGAGAAAGTAAAATGGCCTGGTCAAAAAAAATGTTGAACAAAGGTAATATATTTTGTTTCTTTAAAACGTGTTCTTGAAAATAAGCCGATAATAATAAAGCTGTTAAGTTACTAAAAACTCGCACACAGTACAAACTAGCAGGCAGCAGCACCTAAGAAGGGTTCCACGTTCTTCGCAGTTGTAAGTTGTAAGTACAGGAAGAGTAAGTTGTACAAGTTTTTTTTTGTACATACTTCATACAACTTCAACGCCTTAATAAAACATTATTAATATACCGGGTAATAGGCCTATACGCTAGTCACGTGCATAAAACATTTTTACAATAATTTCACTTTCACTTTAGCGGAACATTTTTATAAAATGTCTAATTTGAAAACTCGTAACTAATAGTGTGTAAATATTTGTAAAATTCGTTTACTTTAATTGATGTTGTATTGTGATGGTTTTGGTAATTTTTGTTATTTAGAGTTTTCTTACTAATGTTTTATCGTATAACCAATATTTAGATATTAGTTATTCATTAGTTTTAAGTTAGGGGAAAGCGGGGTAGTGGCGATCACTTAAGGTTTGGTGTAGAATTACACAAAATCATGAAAACTGATGACAAAAATCATTCATTCTACATATAAAATATAGTCTTTTGAATCTCCTTGATGATAATATTTTGAAATTACCTTTTTACATAAGATAAACGGATTATTAAAAAAAACTACCTTGTTCGGCATTACCCTGCCATCCGTGGTAATGACATACATAGTGTTCGCTATTACTCCACATGTAAAACCCATGTAGGCCTTCAAACAAAGGTGTTCAAAATAATATTCTCAACATTATTCTAATAGTATAGAAACGATTTTAATTTCAATAAAAAATGTTGGTAAGTATTAACATTAATCCTTGAAACAGAACAAAATAGTAAGTTTTTTATTGATAAGAAAAAATAATATAGTATATACATTTTTTTTAAATTAGAGCTCAAGAAAAATGTGAATAGCTTAGTAAATTAATGTGTTTTAACCCTACAAAAGTCGCACAAGTACGTTGCAACTTTTTCTCCCCATTGTAATCTTTATGATACGTTACCAGTTCTCGCAGGTTCTTTCAACATTTAGACCATAATTCTTTGGCCTGCTCAAGTTCACCACAAACACGGCACACACATCTTCGGAACTATTATATATTCACCACATAAATCGAAGATCATCTTCACTATCAGCACAAGGATGACATAAGCAAGTAATTGAAGACAATAATTTGTGCTTACTATTTTGACGTGTTTACTACATTCATGATGGCTTATTATTTGTGTTGCTACAAAATGGTTTGTGCTGATTTGTTGTATTTCTATTCTTCTTTGTATCATTTTTAGGTATTTTTGTGTCTCTTGTGACAATTTTGTTTGCCTTGTCTGCTTTTCATTTTCTCTTCTTTTCCTTTTCCCTGAGCATTATTTTCATTGGTGTTGATGTCAGATGTTCTGGGTGTTGTTTTTTGTCTATTGCGCTTTCCTGATTTACTAGTCGTAAGCCCAGATACACGTGGTAAAGGTGAAATCTCTGCATCAGCTATATAGAAATCGTCTCAACTGCAGGTGAGGTTGGAACAATTTGTTCTAATACCGGTTGTAATTCCTTAGTTTCATCCTCCTGAATTTCATAAATAGCTCTAACATGTGCACCCAAAAAGTTTTCCTCACTGAAAATTAATGATGTTTTGAAACCACCTATTCCTTTTTCCATGTTTGATACCTTAATGGCTTTTTGTAAGCTTTTTTAATGTAATAGCGACATCTGAAACGATGATTCTCGCGTTTTCGAAAATGAAGGTATCACACTCTTAATTAAGTTTTCAGAGGGCCATAAAACTAATATCCAAAGGTTGTTGAGACGAGTGTGGTGGTATTGACAGCAAGAACACAGCATTGTCCTTACTTATGTTATAGATTAAAAAATTGTCATAATAACACATGTGAGGTAGTGGCGAGCATGATTTGGGGAAATGGCGAACAGTTTGTTCGTGATACCCTATTTGTCGCCATGTTCTTCTCATGGCATTTTAAACATTAAATTACACTTCTTGAACATCACATCATAGGCTAGATATAGTCTGCTAAAATTAATGTTGGTTCTAGTCCTAGTATCACTGAATAAATAAAGTACATATAATCTATTTCTACTTACCCTGTTTTAAATGTTTTTTTTTAATTTAACAAGCAAAGTGGCAGAATAAGTTGTTTGGTTATCACTAACAAACCTCGTAACGTAATGAAGCCAGTCCAAGGGTGGTAACAGCCTACGCGGTATGTAGCAGCACCAGACAGATTGCATGTTCTACACTCTACCAGACGAAGAAGCTAAACTGTTTTTTTCTCTTACAAAAAACATTCTAATTTAAATGGGTTTTAATCAGGCAAATAAATGTTTCTTTATTATCCTAATAATAATAGTTATTAGCCTAAAATAAGCTTTTATAGAAAGCGACCGAGTTAACAAAACCAATGTCAATCAATTAGCCTTAGTAGGTGTCTTGTCCGCGTCATTGACTGCCCACTTTGGGATGACCTCTATGCGTTTCCGCAAGGAGCGGTTCATGTCGCGTTCGTCCTTAACTTGCTGAAACACAATATATTAATAAATTAATTAACACTTAGTTAATAAAATTGCTGCCTTGCGTATATTGTAAATTTGTATTATTATACAACGAAGTATTATTAAACAATTAAACCTGGTTGGGGGACAGCAAGAAGTCAATCTATAGCCTACAAGAATTATGTAAGTTAACCTTTATTAAATTATGCAAACAAACAAATTTAGTTTCCGTTCTTAAGGGTCCAATATTTTTAAACATGTGAATGTTCACTTATTAAAACTCCATTTAAAATACTGATTCTACTAAGGTTACATAATTCTCATACATTAAGACTGAAGAATAGTTGAATTAATCTATCTATATTTGTAAGATTTAACCATTTAAATTATATATAGGCCTACTCTGAACATAATCATTTTGCTTGGGTTCTAATGTAATTTAAAATTATTAATAATAATAATTTAGTATTTATTTATGAAAATCAAATTCATTTCCTTTTTTATTGCAATAATAATTAGATTAGTTCGTTTTTATTCTCCTATAATTGGGCTACATTTTTTGTTCAAATCATAAAAAAATGTTATTAATTGTTTAACTAACTTATAATTAATTATTACAAATCGTATTAAATAATAAACTCTGTCTACAGTTTTCTCTATACAAATACACACATACAGTATAGATGATTAACAACCACCAATTTTTCCTGTTTAAAATTGAATTACTTCCGTTGCAAAAAAAATATGTTCCTTTTAAGAAACTCTGCCAACTCCGTCAACAAAAGATACGAATTGATACAAGTTGCCGGAACCACAAAGTGAACACAGTCAGTCTACTTTGGTGCTCTTGAAACTCATTTTAAATTAATACTAGTTATAGCTAAATGATTCAAAAGTTTTACTAATACTAGAGGGAATATCGTAACCTATTCTATGATTCCATAGACCAGTAGACCTACGATTTATTAAGACCAAAGCCGGATCTACAATAAATTCACATTACTACAATAATTGTAGGTACCACATTGCCGAAAATGGGGGCTCACGCCGTAAATACAAATTAAAAAGGTTCAGGACAATATTGCATAACACTTGTGACTTTGATCTAAGGTTAGATTTCTAAGAGGATTTCAGCTGTTGAACGTGTAGTAGGCCTTCAAAAATTCTCTGTGATGTTTCCAAAGGCTATAAATCCCTTTTCAGAAAAAGAGATCCTCGAAAGAGCTAACAACCTTCAGAAAAATTAGGAAAACGATATTGGACGCACTCTAGCTTTTGAACTAATTTCATTGCATGAAAGTCTTGGTGAAGAAATTGATCAAGCTCGCTAAACTGTTTTCTGTTGACTTTGAGATAATGTCCTCCATCCCTGAATCGCTAACAGCCTTAACCTTGTGTTTGACCCTGCCCGTAAAGATAACTTTCCGCACTCAAGAGAACAAAAAGTTACATGAGGAGCACAACGGGTCAAGAAAGACTGAGAGATTTGGGATTGATTGCCATCCAGGGGTGCCCACAGCATGGTTTGATGGCGCAACTTGGGGGCTAATCAATTTTTGGGTGTTTTTCACAGTTTGGGGGGAGGGAATTTTCATATGTTCCTGATTAAAATCAATATAAAATATGAAGATTTGACGATTCCCCCCCCACCCCCAAGAAATTGGGAGATAATCTGTTGTTTCTATTGTGTTAAAAATTTCCCATTAATCGTAATGAAAGTGCCGTATTATTGACAGCCAGGCAATTCGACTACTACTGTTTGTAGTGCAGTGTAGAGACAAACCGATAGAGTGTGCCGCGTGTGATGTGAACAAAGTATAAACATATTATAGACATTTACAGCATTGAGAGCCTGCCAAGATCATTCTGCAAACAGCTGCCCTCCCCCTCACAACAGTCCCAACACTACGGCGTAAGTAGATAAGAGGTGCTACTCAGAAAGATGAGTTTTGGACGGGTTCAGCGCATTTATTATTTGGTTCGCAACAATGGTTCGCAAAACCCTGTTTGGTTATTTGGTTCAGTTATCTTAAACCCTGTATTACATGTGCTATTATTTGGTTGTCTTCGATGTTTGGGTATGTAGTTAATAGATTGATTTGTGATTTGGCTGTCCATCCGTAAGCTCTTGACGCCACTTTGTATCTGGATATAAAAGTATGTATATCTTCAGATGGTAAGCCGTGATATTGGGAGGGTTGAAAACTAAGGGTATTTTCTCTTTCCTCTCCATTTCAGTGTTTGTTTTCGTTTTTTTATTTTATTTGGGTGTTGTTTTGCGTCTTCGTAGATGTGTTCGTCTGTTTCCTTTGATTGGACCATTTGAAATTTTGAAAGATCACATTTTTGACAATTTTTGTGACATCTTATGATTTCGTCCAGTGATATCTTTTTCGATGAAATTTGACCTGATACGTCCGTTTCGACTTCCATTTGCTATCGGATTAAGGTACGTTGTGATTGAAGCGACTGGTACGATCATAGCTCAGCTATTAACGCTGGAAAATATCGATGATAACGATGATCGCCTTCAGACTGTTGTTATTGAAGCGACTATTCTACCAGTGGCATGTTCACAACAAGACAACAGTGCAAAGCAGACGCCCGCAAGTATCACTGCGATTATCGCAGAGCGATGATCGCACCAGTCGCTTCAATCACAACATACTTTTACATCTAACGCGTCTGGCCTGTTCTTAGTAAAGTTCTTTTGAAATCTATTTGATGTTATTAATTATTATTATTAGTTATTTTTTGTTATTTATTTAAAAATCTTAATTTAGGGTATTCGTGTTTACCCCAATACTTACACTTTGTAACTAATTATCTATCAAAATTTAAAAAATATATTCATATTGTTACTACTTTTCAATTAGTGTCTAATTTTATAAAAATAATATTAATACAATTTTATTCTCACTTAATTTTGTGTTGCATGAAATATCATTTATTTGTTATTATGTTTTTGTATTCTTCCAAATCGGTTAAAAATTTAAGTATCTACTATACTGGTATTCAAAATGTATTGTAGTTTTTTATTGTTATTTTCTTACAATATTTTCTTAATTATCAATTAATGTAAATTTATTTTTTGTATTTTGCAACTATAAAATAATGTTAAAACAATTTTATTCTCACTTAATTTTGTGTTGCATGGAATTCTCATTTCATGATGAAATGTCATTTATTTGTTATTATGTTTTTGTATTCTTTCAAATCGGTTAACTATATAAGTATAAGTACCTACTTCTGGTCTTCAAAATGTATTGTAGTTTTTTATTGTTATTTTCTTAAAATGTTTCTTAATTATCAATGAATGTAAATTTATTTTTGTATTTTTCAACTATATATTACTTTTTTTTATTAAATTCGAATAGCTAGTTTAATACTTCAACAACTGAATTTGTGTATTTGTATTATGTTATATATTACATAGAGCCTTTAATCCTTTTTGATAAACATATATTTATGAAAAACTTTAATAAGTTATTGGATTTAACTGTAAACTTTAAGTTACCTAATGGGTTGTTTTCAGAGAATAAAAAAAACACTTCAACAATGCCTTCAACAATGCCGAGGCATCAATTAATAAGTTAGAGCTTATAAAACGATTTTCTGAAATGAAATCAAGGAAGAAAACTTGTTCTTGCTATCTAGTTTAGTACACACTGAACATTCTTTGATCAACAGTTTGTGTGTACTGTATTATTATTTATAATAATACTTACAGTAATTCAAATTCGTTAGAATTAACGCCTTACTTTAGATAATATAAAACCTGCTATTGTCAATTTAGATAGGGCCCTTAACTCCAAATCGAAGAGGGGCTAATTAGAGGGACCATGAAGGTTTCTGATGGGGAGCCTACAAGTTAAAACTTGTATTTGTTTTGTTTGTTTTTCAATCCTAACCTCAGATGGTGTACTGGATTTGTATAAATAATTTTCAAACAAACAAAACTAAAAACATCACATATAAAACTAAATATTTGGATTTTTTCATAACTGGGATGGAGTGTATGAACTAACATGTATGCTTACATAAATATTGGCACATTACTTTTTAAAATATTCCATTTGTCCAAACCTGTCAACATTGAAATTAATAATATTAATAATTTTTTTAATATTTCCGCAGGAATTTTGGTTGGTATTAAATTTGTGTGTTGAATGCAATCCTCATTAATTTAACTAAAAGCCGTATCATAATATTACAATATAAAAAATGGGAAGACTTTCTCATAAACGTTGAAACTAGTTGTCTACTAATTTACTAATTTAGTCTAATTTTAAACATACCAGTTAAAATATAATTGGTGTCAAACATAGCGAAACACAAACAACTGTCATCTTCTTGTAGATATCTAACCCGTCCATCTCATTACCCTATCACAATAGGGGCTGTGTTTACTTATTCATACATCGATTTAAGTTGGTCTTTCTCTTCCTTCTTGCACTTAAAAGGTCTTTTTGTCAGCGTTTCCAAGACATTTATGTTTTAACAAACCTCTCCAGATAGCCCAGACATCCAGGTAATGTAGCGGGCCTAATTAGACAAGAAAACGTAATTTACTCTCAAACTTATTAGGCTATCCTAACCAAAATGTTTTCTTGGAAAATGTAAGCATATTTTCAACTTAATCAAAGTTAGTTGATTGTAAATATACCAAAAGTCACCAATGTAGGACTACTTGGAAACTTAAAGTTTGAATACAAATAACATCTAGGACATAAAATAAAAGAATTCACGTTTATATAGTTTAGCATACTTTACCTACAAAACAAGTAAAATAAGATAACAAAAAAATCTAAAGACTGTGCTATCTTTCAGCACACCCTTGTCCATTTACATAATTACATGATATGAAATATATTTAGTGCTTAAATTACAATAGTAAAAAAAAAAAAACAAAGCAATAAATTACAGCTAACAAAACAAAATCTTATACTAGCAATTAACAAAAAAACAACAAGACATAAATAATAATTAACATAGAAAAGACTAATTCTCTCTGTTTTCAGTGTTACTAACTCATCACGAACATTTAAAAACGAAGTAATGTCTGTGATAAAATAATCTGCCTAAATGTTATAGCCTATGAATCACTATAAAGAAATAAAGAAAATATTATCAATTAATTGTCACAGTTTGTATCAACTGTCAAGAGATTCGTGTTTTCTGAAATATTTGTACATATGTACTAATTTATGTACTTTCCACAGAAAATGTTTAAGATTTCTGAGTCAAAAATACAATCAATAAAATTATCTGAATCAGTTTTACACAGTGGGAAAATAAACTAAAGATAAAATTTTAAGAAATAGTTCTCATAGTGAAGTCGTGTAGTATATTTACTAGCAAGACGTAACTGGGCAATAATTCTTTATTTATTTACGTGTTAAAAAAAACTTCCCTAAACCGAAAGTACATAAATACATTAAATTCAAAACACATTTCTGCTTCAATATCATGACTGATTGTAGTTTACCATTTTCTCCATAAAATTTTTAAATTGGCAACGAACAGTTTTTCAGCTGGACCTATGTAGATGTCTTCAGCTCCTATAATTTCCTAGATCTTGAGACCAGTTGCAATCCATACTCTTACACCCAATAATTCACATTGGTGAGTCTAACAATAACTTCTTCCACCGGTTTAATAGTCTTTAAAAGATTTTTAGAGTTTGTGACACAAATAAAGCGAAACTCAATTTATTAGTTTTTACATTTATTAAAAAATAGCTGACCCGTACGGCGTTGCCCGTGGTGGTTGGTATTTTCAGTCTTTTTAACGTAATTGTATTCTTTTTAAGTGTTCAGTCAGTGAGTGGTATTTGGCTTTTATATATATAGAACTTAAATAATAAAAGCACTATTAATTGTCATAATAATAAAAGATATGAAATTATGATTTTAGTAACTTTGATTCCCCCAAACCCCTCCTAAAATTTCGAAATTTTTCAAACCCTTTCTTAGTGAGCACCTATGGCCCTAGAGGAAGCTACATACCAAATTGCATTTCAATCCGTTCGGTAGTTTTTGAGAAATCGTGATGAGTGAATCAGTGGAGTGAGTGAGTGGTATTTCGCTTTTATATATATTTCGACCCGGCTTTGCACGGATAGACAAATCAAAGTTAAATGTATATTAACAAAAAATATATTATATCAATAAATATATTACACTATGTATTTCTTATGGGGATTTTTAGAACTTTGACCCCTCCAAACCTCCCCTAAAATTTAGATTTTTTTTTTAAATCCTTTCTTAGCGAGCACCTAGGGCCCTAGAGGAAGCTACATAATAAATTTCATTCCAATCCGTTCGGTGTTTCTTTTCAATAACTTTGACCCCCCAAACCCCCCTAAAATTTCGAACTTTTAAAAACCCTTTCTTAGCGAGTACCTAGGGCCGTAGAGGAAGCTACATACCAAATTTCATTCCAATCCGTTCGATGGTTTTAGAGAAATCGTGTTTTTGTAACTTTGACCCCCCCCCAATCCCCCTAAAATTTCGAATTTTTTAAACCCTTTCTTAGCGAGCATCTATGGCCCTAGAGGAAGCTACATACCAAATGTCATTCCAATCCGTTTGGTAGGTTTTGGGAAATCGTGATTTAGTAACTTTGACCCCTCAAAACCCCCCCTAAAATTTCGAATTTTCGGAAACCCTTTCTAAGTGCGCGTCTAAATCCTATAAAGAGTATTAGTGCCAAATTTCATGTTTGTAGGCCTCGTGGTTTTGGAGAAACTGTGATGAGACAATGAGTCAATGGTATTTTGCTTTTGTAAGTATAGATAACAATATAGTTCATCGAGTTCCAAAGATTACTCAAATCGTATTTACCTAACGGGCGTTTTAATTCGTCAAATTAAATGGTTATTAATTAGGCCTAAAATGAATCATACACGTCTTGAAAAAACAAAACAAAACACAGCCTACAGTATTACATCAATCAGCTGTGACGGTGATGCAAACCGCACATGTAGTGACTTCATAATGTTCGTCTACTGCGCATGTGGCTGAAGAAAGTGGACTCGAGTTGACCATGGCGCGAAGGCCTTGACATGGTAAAGACTTGCCGGCAGAAGACTGCTGTTTTGTTTGGTTAGTTCTTGATTGCTTCATTCACCTGTTAATTATTGTATTTGCCTCCAAATAACTCTGCAATTAGAATAGTTTACATCCACAATATCCTGTTATTTATGCCAGGTAGTGCGCGCCCTGTAGCAGTAATTAACTACTAAATAAAAAAACAAGTAGCCTAAATTCCAAATTGTTTAATACTTGGAAAATATTTTTGTAATTAATACCTTTATATTACCTAATCATTAAATTATGGAATTAATAATTTAAAATAATAAGTTACTTACTGTCATATTATAATTTATACACTATAGCGGTATTTACGATTTTGCTTGCCATTTGAAAACAATGTTATTTGATATGTGATAGAGAAAATAATGTACAATTATATGTTTTTTTAGTTTTATTATAATGTTTAAATTATGTTAAAAGTAGCCACACTACTATATATTCTATATACTAGGTATATTTATAGAATGACAGCACTAAGTATCACTCTTGTATTACACTTACGGCCAATACAATACATAGTTATTAAAAAAGAACGTGCAGCTTTCATACTTTTATTCTAGAATAAAGTTAAGGTCCACACATTTTGGATGAAACAACTTTTCATATCTTTGGCAAAGTTAACAATCTTAGGAACGCAAATCCTGTAACTTTCAAGAATGACGATGTCGTGTTGTTCCTGTGTATTAATGACTGCAGACCATCGGAGACATGGTACACAAATTGAGTGTATAAAACATCAACAACATTTTGTTGTCTTCTTTGGTACAAAATGGTTTTCTGTCTAACACATTTTGTTAGAAGTACCAATTTAAAATCTGCTATTTCTTTTAAATAATCCTGCCCTTGAAATATCAGTTTAAAGTGTTTCGTCCGTGCCCATGGCTATGTTCGAAAAACAACGAAGCCAGCAGGTTTCCTTATCTGTTTTAGATTTAAAACAAGAATCCACACTTGAACAAGTAGTAAACAGTAGCCTAAGCGATATAATTTACTAATCATAATGCACATTTTCAAAAATGTTGTCTAAATATGTTCTATCTTGCTTTTCAACACATGATTGTAGCAAGACTATTTTGTGATTTCCATGGTATTTTATGGTATTTTACTTTTTGATTGATTTTTGGGAAACCAAACGAGCTATAAGGTGGTGCAACAAAATAAAATATGCAGAATAATATTCTATGGCAACACCCCCCCCCCCCTCTGTATACGCGCCTGGTTCATACCTCAGTAAAGTTTGAAAGTATTGATCACATTGTTTCACTAAACAAATCCATTGAAAGAGTTAAAGGATCAACAGGAATAACTTTAATGTCCCCAGGTTTTATAGATTGACAACAGAAGCAAAACCACAACCTTATATTTTTTACGTATTTTGATTATGTTTTCTAAATTTATCTGCAGCTACCATCAGAGCAGTGTATATGGTGTCTTAGTTGATGAATTGATGGAGAGTTAACTAATGGAAGGCACTTTATGAATATATTCTTTGCCTGCCGTCAAATTTTCTTGAAGCCGTTTCAATCCGGAGCAGCTAAATTCTTAGACCATTTCCCCTATAGCCCAGCATTTTCATCTGTTGAGAGGATGATCTTACCTTTGACACGAACAATTATGTCAAACTCTTTAATCTATAGCCCTTAGGCTTCTAACTGTGAAATGTTTGTATGCTAATTTGGCTAGCTCCACTAACAACTTGAGCTGAGAGACGGTGTTTCAACTTTTCAATATTCTTCTCAGGAAGCAATGCATCATTGGGAGTAAAACATATTATACGTCTCATTACCAGTGTCACCTAGGGTTTTCACACTAAAGTATGATATCCAAATACAAATTGGATAACTCCTCACTTCACTGTCTTTCGTTTTTAAACCGAAATGTTGTAGACTAAAAGTTAGCTGTTAGTTAACTAATAAAACAATAGCAGATTTGAAATACATAAATTCTTTAATTAATTATGTTAGATTCTACATTTGAAATCTAACATGGCTGATACCTCGACGAACGCTCCTGCTCCAGCTGCAAGCCCTAAAAAGGCTAAGACAGCGGACGCTAGCAAGAAGCCCCGACTTAAGGCTGCTTATCTTCCGACAGCGGATATGGTCAACTCGGCTATCAAGAGTCTGAAGGAACGCGGTGGATCGTCACTGCTAGCTATCAGGAAGTACCTCGCCGCCAATTATACAGTCGACTCCAAGAGAATGGCCCCTCTCATCAAAAAGTACTTGAAGACCGCCGTAGCGTCCGGTGCTCTCGTCCAACCGAAAGGAAAAGGCGCTTCGGGATCATTCAAGCTCTCCGATGTGAGGAAAAATGCCGCCGCGCCGCGAAGAAAGTTCCGGCCAAACAGTTCAAGGAAAACAGCTGCCGTTAAAACTGGACCCAAAAAGAAGACCACGGTTGCCAAGAAACCAGCTGCAGAGAAAAAGAAGGCGGCTGCTGCCAAACGGAAGACCCCGTCCAAGGCGAAGAAGACTGCTAAGCCACCGACCAAGAAGCCGCAAACACCATTTTCTCTCAAAGTACTTTTAATTCTAAATGTCCATACACTAAAGTTCTCTTCCGCAAATGGTACAATATTGTATTTCTCTCTCGGCAGCATATTTTTTATAGAAACAGTGAAACACTAAGTAGACTACTTTCGACTTACAAACATTAAGCAAACATCTGGGCCCACAACCCTCTTGATTATCAATAGACGGGCTAAACAATATAATAAAACAACAGCAGATTTGAAATACTTAATTTCTTTAATTAATTATTTATCTGTTCTTTTACAACTCAAATTAACCACAACAGTTTTCCTTTTAGAAACATCACAATTTCTTCACAACTAACTTAACACGAACAGGTTTGCCAACTTAAACATAGTTTACGACTATATACTGCGTACTATATTAAGGTATAAGTGTATAAGTTCGATTGCTTTTTGTTCAACATTAGCTAATTTAAATTGTTTTGGAAAATTTTGGGTTTTTTAATGTTCCTTTCATATGATCGAGTTAAAAAAATGAAATCTTCTACTTCACTTTTTGCATGATACAGAGATGTTTCCGTCAATTTACTGGACTAATACCACTAGCTTAGTCAAATAAATTTCTGTTCTTTCATAAATCGTCTCGATCTGGCACTTTAGTTAAAAAATAAACAAGATAACGTTTGTTAAGTAAAATAATATGATTAGAATACTTTACAAATTCAAAATAATTAATCTAACAAAACTCCACAAAGCTGAAAGCGTACCTAAAATTGCATACAAAGGACTATTTCTATGGCATATTTCAAATTTAAAATACACCATTTGAATTGAACAGAATGTATTCAGCTGATAATACGTGCGCACGACCTCAGATTACATTACCGCGTTTGTAAGGTCGAGTACGATTTACGTCAGCCCTGGTTAGTTCTAGAACTGATGGTAATCCTTCCTAATTTATTTTTATAAAAAATTTCCACTGTTTATTCTGTGTTGGGGTATATAACGTAGAACCCATAATATCAGTGTAAAATTAATATTTAACCACAAAAAGCCATAGTATAATTACTTAAATGTTATTTAATATAATCGTTTCCAATAGGTTAACCTGTTGTATGGCTCCAGCCTTTATTACTTACATTAAATCTAATGTATAGTTGTCAATTTTGTAAAAAAAAAACAGTTTAAAGCACTTTTTATAATGTTTTGCATTGTTTAAAACCAGGCTGTAATTAACAGCATAATCATTTATGTATCATTTGCACATGAATTGTATGATTTAGTAACTAGCCTGTAACTAAAAACAAACTCTTAACACAAAATGTTATTTCTTTATAATTATTTAAAACAAGATTTGTGTAAAAATTCATTCTTTAGCCTACAACAGGTAAACGTAACAATACTTTCAAATATTAAAAATAATAATAATAAATCATTATGAGACCCAAACTATTATCCGATGTATTTAAAAAAAAATTATCTTAAGCCAGGATACAATCGGTTCGATGATTTGTAACAATGGTATAAGAATTGATAACAGAGTGATTAATTTAGAAACGTGAATTGGTATCGGGATTGAAAGAGATTAGTTTAAAACTTGTTCTTAAAAATGATAAATCAGGCGAGAGAGTTTAGTTTGCATCCGGAGTTGAGTTAACGGATCAAGTTGTAGGTAGAATATCGGTCAGATAAGTTGTCAGCCAGAAATTTCCATTCATTTTCATTTCGAAGAAGCAAAGTTATAGGCAAAAACATAGTATGATTATATTATCTTTGTCTAGAAATGATATTACAGATTATTCGCAAGCAGTTTATCCGGGTTTGATAGGATAACGTCATTCATTTAAAACTAACAATATGGAATCCCAGTTTTTAACTTTAGGCTTATTAATTAGTACAATAACATTTTTATATTTCTTTTGAACACTAGCATTGCATTAACTTTTAAGCTTATTAATAGTTTTATTACTTGTTATCGTAGGATAACGTCATTTATTTAAAACTAACAATATCGAATCCCAGTTTTTAATTTTAGGCTTAGTAATTAGTACAATAACATTTTTATATATCTTTTGAACACTAGCATTGCATTAACTTTTAAGCTTATTAATAGTTTTATTACTTGTTAACGTAGAATAACGTCATTCATTTAAAACTAACAATATCGATTCCCAGTTTTTAATTTTAGGCTTAGTAATTAGTACAATAACATTTTTATATATCTTTTGAACACTAGCATTGCATTAACTTTTAAGCTTATTAATAGTTTTATTACTTGTTAACGTAGGATAACGTCATTCATTTATTTATAAGCTTATTAATAGATTTATTACTTGTTATGAACACTAGCAATGCT
>JAGFPH010000383.1:487232-520048 GCA_018207615.1 Philaenus spumarius | reverse complement strand
TATTGAATATAATATGTACAAATTATTTTTATTGGCCTTTGTAAAAATTATTCTTATTGATGTAATAATTGTACAAATTATTTGTATTGGCATTGGCAAAAAAATATTTGTATTAGCTTTTGTACAAATTATTTGTATTGGCCTTTGTACAAATTATTTGTATTGGCCTATGAACAAATTATTTTTATTCATAAACGTAAAAATTCTTTTTTTAAATTTGTTTTTTGTCTTCTACGAGTTTTCGAAAATTGTACATTTTTATTTTCTCGTAAACGGCTCTAAGGATTTCCTTGAGATTTGATATTCGAGGTTTGTTTACAAGTGCCAACCGAATTAAAATTCTTACTCTACATAATTTATTCAAATTTATATAGGTCTACATGTTAAAAATATTCAACAACATATCTATATAAATAATATTAATTTTTATACAAATTTTGTGATTTCATGCCAATACCTTTTCTTATATCCTTTTGAATATATTATTGTGTAAAAGATTGCAAACAAAACTGTTTTGAAAAAGTTGTCACAAGATTTTCTTTAAATAAATATTGCACTAAATGTAGTAAAAAGTTACTAAATGCGAGCATAGCTATGTCCCCCTGGTACATATATAAGTGTGTGTACACGTATTATATTCTATATACAGTATATATACGTTACTTTTTAATTTAAATTTTTAGTACATGTAAACAATATTTTTATTTGTAAACTGTATTTTTATTAGATTATAATCTGAAATTTATTCACTGAAAAAATAATTCAATGTAACACTTGAAATCACTGAATCCGATCAAAATCTTTCCCGATTGTAGATTGTAATCGGTTTGTAACCGATTGTAGATTGGTTTCTCGGAAGTATTCTTATTCATCTATGTACAAATTACTCTTATTCACCTAAATACATTAAATTGATTCTTTATCTTCAAATGAGCTCCCAAAGTCTCAGCATATCTTCGTCTATAAATGAACAAAAATAAAATTTAAACAATACAAAAAGCACAAACACATTAAAAAATCAAACCTAATTTTCAAAAACAAATACAACAATTTAAAAAATCAAAATTCACAAAATGATCTCGTTTGAAAATTACTTGCACTGGACTTGAGATTAATTACATAACTTTCATATTTAAGAAGTCAAATATAATAATATTAAAAACTAACAATTTAGTTCAAATTAAATCAAATTTTATAATTATTACAATCCTAAAAGGTTATAAAATAAAATGTAAAGTCCTTCATAGACCAAACGAAACTATCTAAAAAATTCAGCAAAACATTTATAAACTATATGTAGATTACAGGCACTAGCAATTGAACAAAAACACAATTTCCCCGACATCTGCAATATTATAGTTATAAATCCTTCAAATATATAAATAAACAAAAATAAATAATAAACTCATGAAAGAAAAGATCTGAAAGGATTGCTGAAAGTAGTGTGAACATTATTGTTTTATAGATTTGGGTGGAGATAGTCTCTAACAAAAAGCTAAGTTTACAAATTTCACCTATCACCTGTTGGACTTACAAGCACGAAGTAGAATGTGAAAACTGTTCCTTCACCTTTTATAAGTCTCTTATCATCGGCACATTTTTTTAATTGCTTCAGTCATTATACAGAAAATAACTCTAATTATCGTAAACTTACTTTGAAATTAAAACACTTTCTCCCAGGATATCACGATACCTGTATTACTTTATGTTGTAATCCTTTAGTTATATTGTTAAAAGAACACTTGTACTGGCAAGCTAACTTGTCTGTATTATTAAAGTAAAGTTCTGGAGTGCCAGTAATAATAAATTGTCAACCACATTTTAAAATTTGATTTTTATGGTAGCCGTGTTATGCGTACCTTCTGCCTAAGAACTTCTATGTATATTAATACATTTTCTGACTTTTATGAAAATAATATAAAGAACGCATGACATATAAACTAATATGCTAATACGAAAGTCTTACTAATGATAATTAATATTAATGCCTATTTTTAATCCGAGCATTACAATTTTGTTTAAATATTCAAAGATTAAACAAATTTATAACTTCCTTTTGTTTAACATGTATCCCTTGAACTTATCAGTATCAAAACCATTAAGTTTTAAACGTTTTTTAGTGTTTATTGTAAAACATAAATGTTATCAAAATCGTTTTCTGATGCTATTTTTGATACGACCAACAAAAACAAAACAATTTCAAGGGGTGACAAAAATAAGATCGCAGAAAAAACAATGCATTACTTCCTTATAGTAGGCCTAGATACTAAATCGAGCCATTCAAGATTGTTGTTAATCTTCTAAATATTACTTTCTAAAATAAGAAGTGAATTTGTTTAGTGCTTAGACTATGGGATCTTCAAATAAAATGGTATTTAAATGGAAACTTCGAAATCTACTTGCTTCTATAGACCGAGCTGAAAGTGATTAATTTAAACTGAAAAAATAAAGGCCTAAATTACAACTTTGGATTCGTTTTATGTTTTACAATTACCCATTACATAAATATTTTTTACCTTTATTATTAATTTAGGACGTAATTAAATATATGAGAAAAATCATAGTTTTAAAACTTTTTCTATAACGTTGGAATTCAGTATTTTACTGTGTAATAACTAATAAAGATGAACAAGTTTATTTAATTTTAGTGCCAGTAATTTTCTTAATGTTTTGAATTTGAAATTTCTAGCCATAAAATTTAAGGAACTATAAATTTGTGTGTGAAATATTCATAATTTCGACTTTTATCAACATTCATGAAATTTAACATACACCACAATTATATATATTTAAAAATGAAATTATTGGTTCATATTTTATCACTAATTGATATATATGTATATATGTTGAACGTTTTTCTCAAAAACGGTTTAATTTGAATCATATTTTAACAGCAGAGATGGGGAGCGAAGACTTAAGAGGCCCAAGCCTTTGATCTAGTACAGTAATGCTTCAGCTTCTGCAAGATTATGTGCGAGTACTTAGTAATAATGACTTCCAAAAAAATAGTGCTGACTTTGATAAAAAAAACTATTAGATAAATTCTCCGTACTCAGTTATAGTATTAATCAATAAAAAATATATGTTTCTGAAATAAAAATGGTAAATTTATACTTGTTGTAGTAATAAATAAGTAATTTCTTACATGCATAAATGACTGTGCAGGAAAAATATGAAAGGTAGATAAATATGAAATATTAAAATTGCAGATTGCGGGCATTTTATAATAAAACTAAAAATCCTTAAATGTTGCATGTCAGAAATTTAAAAATAAAATAAAGAACAATACAATCACTATAATATATATTATAATAAAATGAGGACAGTTTCTCACAAAAAGAACGTTCAATAGTCAAACTCATTACATCATCAGTGACGGTTACAGTTACGAACTTACAACTGTTACAGTTATTAGTTACTAATCTCTAAAAAGAAAACATTTGTGTCATTAATAGCTTTACTCGGGAATATAATAACGTCCAAAGTTTAAAGCCTTTTTTAAGAAGGCGATTAAAATCATGTTTTTATTTCATTTAATTCCTTTGTAAATTCATTATACCAAGTACACATTTTAAAATGGGATTAGGAACCCAGTTTACTGGAAGAATGAGGTTATAGCTAAGTTAAGACAAAGCTGCTTGCGCTTGAGTCGGATCATAAAGAGTGTTAGGAGGAAAAGAGCTAACGAAAGTGAGGTTGATACTCGGGACTGTAAGAAAGTGAGGAAGGAATTGGAAAAATGTCATTTCCAAAAGTAAAGGATTACATTGGGAGACGCTCAGGAACAATGTGAATAATGACCCCTGGGGTCTGGCCTACAGTATTGTCAATCGAACGCTGGGAGGCCGTGATACCAGCCCCATACTAAGTGCTGATAAGATGAACTCGATTGCACAATCTTTGTTCCCATCTCACCCTGCTTGAGATCAGCACATGGATGCAGATTTTCATGTAGACGAGGAACAGTTATTTTGCGAAAAAGAGCTATTGAAAGCTGTGAAATCCATGCGATGTAGAAAGGCACCTGGGCCAGACGGAATTCCCCTGGCTGAGGCTTTGAAGGTGGTTGCGAGTTCTGGACCTCAGTTACTACTAAATATGTCCAACCGCTGTCAGAAAGATGGGGTATTCCCTAAGAAGCAGAAATTTGCGCGGTTAGGATTAGTAAGTAATGGTTCTGTAATCCCCCTCAGCCTATACACAGCTGGAAAACTAATGGGGAGATTGGTGCCTTTAGGACAGTGTCGGAAACGGCTGTGTTGGTTATTGAAAGTATGTCCCTTATCGAACTGATGTCAATAGAGAGGGTGCTTATATTCCAGAGAAGGAATGAAGCCATGAATAAGGAGGAAGCTAAAGAGCATACGTTCTGACTCTGGCAGTAAAGATGAGAGACCAGAGGGAGATGGACTGCTAGTTTAATTGAAAACGTCTTCAAATGGGTAAACAAACCACATGGCTTTGTGAACTTTCACATCACCCAGCTGCTGACTGGCATGGTTGCTTCCAAGCGAACCTGGCGAAAATAAGGAAAGTGGAAAGTCCGGTGTGCCCGTATAGCGATTCCGTGCTGGATGTTGTTAAGCACACTCTTGTCTTCTGTGTCAGAATGACGTGACAAAATATTGACTTGCTTACACCTGCCAATGTAGTATCGAAGATGCTACCAAGTGAGGACTCGTGGAACCAGGTTCGGCACTATACTGAACAGATTCTACGACAAAAGACTACAGAAGCCATGCCGTAGAACTGACTCCAGGCAGTTATTAAAAATCCTGTTATTGCCATGAAAGGCACCACCGTGATTAGCTAGCGGTAACAGGGTGGAGGTACTGCCTGCAAAAGAAATTGAGGTTCGGGTTAAGTGGGTATACCGGATGAACCGGGAATCCCACACGCCATGGGTCACGTGCTCTCTGATGGTGCCTAATGTATTCTCCCCTCCGGAAAAAAAATCGTATTCAGTATTACTTACTGTCGAACCGATTATATTTAGTCCAAGAAATCTTAAAAGCTTCATTAATTAAATATTCACATGAATATCTCAAAAGTTGATTTTGAATAACAAATTATTTAGAGCTTTCTTGTAATTTTTCACAATATAGCTTATTGTGACATAAAATTTATACTCCTGTGATGCTACGGTTAGTTAGGTTGTTTGAAGCCAACAATTAGTATGGTGTGGAACATTTACTAATATTTGGAGATATATAAGGGCATATTGGGCACAAGTTTTAAAGGCACATTTACAGCAAGATTTATAGATAATTAAACTAAACTAGTTAATATATTATCTTCACCAAGTTGTAAAATCGAAACTTCAAACAGCTACACACAACTAACAACATTTTTGTATATTTTCTAAACCACAACAAATAAAGAGATGATCGAAATCACTCATTTGGGGGACAGAATCGACAGCCATAAAACCTTTGATTGGTTCCGTTAAACCATTAACGCCTTAACAGTTTGGTCGGCTGTTCCAAGCCTCGCCTTGGTCAGTATTTATTGCATACTTTTATTTTATGTTCTTTTTTATTACTTATTAGTAGCGACCGCCAAAGTTCTCACAACTAAAGATTTGTCAAAGCTTCATGTCGTAAATTGAAAATAGAATTAACATATTTAGTAGTACAATAAAAAAACAACTTATTTTTCCATTGTGGAAGTTTAAGACGAAAGTTACTATGTGGATAAACCTTTCTAGAACAAACCTAGTACACTTTCATCGTAACATTAAAATATATCGTATAAAACTAAACGAATTAAAGTTATTATGCCATTAAACACCAAATAATATTTATTATTTTCGTAGATTAATTTTAAAAGATATTAAATGTAAATTTTATACAAATCTTCAATATTTGGATTATTTACTTAGGCTGACGTAGAATTGATTGGAAAACAATAGACCTGATGTAGTGGCATTATATGTTCTACCTTACTGTACAGCATTGAACATATTTATTGAACTATTAGGAAATGCCGTAATTAAATACCCTAGAAGATAGAATGATTTGAAAATAATCGAAAGATATTACCAATATTTTTACTGCACCTTATAAAGTTATAAAGATGGCTCTAAATTCTGTTCACGATCTAAACTGTAATGCGTGTAAAGCCACGTTTACACCAAATGTTGGCAACAAAATGTATTGCCATCATGTTGTCAACATGTTGACAACAAGTGGACACACAGGTTGACAATAAGTTGACAACATGTTCGAAATAAGTGGCAAACAAGTTGGCAACAAAATAATTTGCACAAATAATTTGATCACGTGAGCAGTTTATTTTTAACCCAATATATTTCACTCACCTGTTACTTCAGTTGCGTCCATGATGTTTACTGCAGAGGATGCTACTCTAGCTGCGGCTGCTTGTGTAATCTTGGTCAGCCATTATCAGAGACGTCCCAGAAGATATTGGGTGAGGCCTTCTTTGCGAGCTAGAGAGAAGTATAGTGAGAGTGGCTTATTATCTGATTTACGTAAAGATGACAGTGATACTTTGTTAGATGAACTGAGGTGCGACGGAAGCATACAATTTTTTTTGAGGATGACAAGTTGTGACTTTGAGTTTTTGATAATAATGGTAGGACATAACATCCAGAAATGTGACACGAACTACAGAAAAGCAATACCTGTGTACTAAAAAAACCCATGCTGCTTGAACCTGAACATGCTGATAAGGTGTTATTGGCCTGTGTTCATCTCCACAACTTTTTAAGGCGGAGTGAATCCTACACACCACAGGGAACTTTTGATAGCGAGGACATAAATACGGGATAAACTATTCCTTTCCAAAGAACCTCTCTTTCCCTATACATTTCTATCAGTTCAGTTATTTTTTCACGCGACCATTCAACACCCTCACTTTCCATTGTAAACATAAAACCTACAACTGCACCTGACCTTTACCTCCACGTCCACTACAACTGGAGTGATGACGCTCTGTCTGGCGCGCGAAGGCGGAGTGGGGAAAGTTGTCAACTTGTTGCCAACAAGTTGCTCGTCTTTTAGCGTCCGTCAACATATTGACAACATTTTGTTGTCAACTTTCTTAGATCTTTACCGACAACCGACGGGAAACGAAATTTTTGTTGACAGGATCCAAACGTTGTCAACATTTTCTTAAAACTGGCAACAAGTTGATTCAACTTGTTGGCAACTGTTGACAACTCCGGTGTAAAAGCGGCTTAAGCTATACATATTTTGTATAATAATTATTAATTCGTGAATTGTCATAATATATTTCATAATAAAGAGTGACAATATTCTGTATGTATGAAGAGAACCATTAAAACCATATTTCAAACAATATCCCGCTGATAAACATATTTCTTCGAAATTATAAACTGTTCAATGACATGTAATTGCTCTTATTAGCTTGAATTACCTGGGCGACCGAGCATCGCTCAGTACTTTTTTTAGGAAAATGTATGCAAATACGAATCATATACTGAATTGGTTTATGTATTTTAGAAATAACAAATAATAATTATAATCATTAGATAATTTATATTACCTTTATAGAAATATAAAGAATGCAGAAACTGGTGAAAAGGGTTTTAGAACGCTTAATAACAGCACAAAAATAATGTTTTAGTTACGTTTGGTGTTGAAATCAGCTGATAATGAAAGTATTATAGGAAACAGCTGATCACTGTTATTATTATAGTCAATGAACATATGTAATGATTTTAAACTCCATAAGCCCAATGTTAAAATTTTCAATTTTCAAATGAGTTGTTTAGAAAAATACGAGTTTTCCTGAGGTAGTGGTTTTCACCAATCGATTTTTTAGAACCAAAAGCCTCTAATCCCAAACTTTCAGCAAAATCTTTCCGCTGGATCTCGAGATTGCTCGTACGTACAAACAGACATTGCTCGTATTAGAGTATATGATTACCTTAACTTCATTATGTTCAAAGCAAAAGCTAAACAGCTTCAGTTAGGTTAATCTGTTAGTAAAATAGTTGGAATACAAAAGAAATTGCTGCCGTCAAAAAATTAGGTTTGTGCTTAAAATTCTTTGTAAACGTTTATGAATATTGTTAAGCATTATTTACATATTTACACTATTGTAAATATCTACGAATTTTGTTAGTTTTATGAATATTTCCAAGCATATTTACATTCTTTGTACATATTTAAGAATATTGTTAGATTTTACAACCACATATGTCAGGAGTGAAGTCGAATAATACGATTTAAAATTGTGAATACTTAAGATAATTATTTCTGGTTACTTTGAGATAACATTGACCATAATGTTGTTGTTTGCTATTGAAACGATTTTTATTTTATATAAAAGTTTGAGGAAAGGGTTGTAGAAGTCATATTTTTTACAGAAACTATATTGAAAACTGGAGCAATGAGTATTCTACATAAGAGTCACCGCCCTTGGCCGCTTAATCCATTCTTAAGGCCAGCTGTATATTCTTCGTCCTTCTTTGGCTGGCAAGTTTCATGTTACAAGGACATTTAACTAAGGACTGTCTTAATTACAATTATTTTATAAATCATGAACGTTGAACTGTTTGTGTTCAAATACAAATAATACAATGCCCAGTTCCCAGGGCCAAATCTTTAAAATCTGGGTCCTTGCGAGAATTGGTTAAGACTCCCTTTATACAAAATAAGAAAATAATATATATTTAAAATAATTGTAAGTAAACGAAAAAATCAAACACGAAAAAATCGAGTAACAAAAGGTGTGAATAAATCAAACATGTACATAGAACAGTTCAAACTCTTATAATAATACTAGCTGACCCGTACTGCGTTGCCCGTGGTGGTGGATATTTTCAGTCTTTTTAACGTAATTGTATTCTTTTTAAGTGTTCAGTCAGTGAGTGGTATTTGGCTTATATATATATATATATATATATATAGATATTAAATAATAAAAGCACTATTGTTATAATAATGAAAGATCTGAAATTATGATTTTAGTAACTTTGATCCCCCCAAACCCCTCCTAAAATTTCGACATTTGTCATACCCTTTCTTATTGAGCACCTATGGCCCTAGAGGAAGCTACATACCAAATTTCATTCCAATCCGTTCGGTGGTTTTGAAGAAATCGAGATTTAATAACTTTGATCCACCCAAACCCCCATAAAATAACGAATTTTTTAAAACCCTTTTTTAGAGAGTGCCTATGGCCCTATAGGAAGCTACATACCAAATTTCATTCCAATCTGTTCGGTAATTTTGAAAAAATCGTGATTTAGTAATTTTTACCCCCTAAATCCCCTAAAATTTCCAATTTTTAAAAACCCTTTTTTAGTGAACACTTATGGCCCTAGAGGAAGCTACATAACAAATTTCATTCCAACCCGTTCGCTAGTTTTTGAGAAATCGTGATGAGTGGGTCAGTGAGTGAGTGGTATTTCGCTTATATATATATACTAGCTGACACGTACGGCGTTGCCCGTGGTGGTTAGTATTTTCAGTCTTTTTAACGTAATTGTAATCTTTTGAAGTGTTTAGTTAGTGAGTGGTATTTATCTTATATATATATAGATCTTAAATAATAAAAGCACTATTGTCATAATAATAAAAGATCTGAAATTATGATTTTAGTAACTTTGATCCCCCCAAACCTCTCCTAAAATTTCGAAATTTTTCATACCCTTTCTTAGAGAGCGCCTAAGGCTCTAGAGGAAGCTACATACCAAATTTCATTCCAATCCGTTCGGGCGTAATTTGAGGATGATCAAAAACGCATTGAATACGCAAGGAAAAATGCAAAAACGCCTATTTCTGGCGTAATTTTGGGAGAATCTCAAACATTTTTTAACAGACTACTTTTAGGCCTTAAACGAACCTAAGTACCAAATTTCAACATTTTCTGCCAATTAGTTCTCGAAAAAGCTGAGAAAACGCAAAAAATCCCTAGAAAAACGCGAATATTGTTCGTATCTTTGGGATGTTTTCAAAATCCGTTCTTAGTGCGCGTCTAAAGGTCCAATTGAACATGCATGCCAAATTTGAACTCATTTGGTTCAGTAGATTTTTAGTTCTGCTGATGAATGAATGAGTGCCATTTCGCTTTTATATAGATAGATATAGATAGTTAATAAACGTTTAATCAAAATAACAATTTCACATATAAAATTTAGTGAAGAAATTGCTCAGAACATAAATTCCCTTTGTTTAACTTCTAGTAGGAAACAAACTTTTTCCTTCTTTTTTTCTGAATCTCGTTTTTTAGACCTCTTAATTTTGTTTACCTTTGTAAGATGCAGGTACCCGTTATTCAGAATGGAGATCGACCAATCGCCCGAATCTATGTTCACTATCAAGCTGGCGGGAACGGACAGCGTAACGAATACATGGGCTAATATTTTCGTTTCAGAAAGTTTAATTGCACCAACTACATAATATAAGCACTTTATGTGCTTCAACATGTAATTCTATTAAAATTGTTCCCAAAAGAAATACCTATTTTATATTTATTCCTTAAAAATTATTACATCATTTAGTCAGTATTGACAAATTACTTTTGGTTTACTGCAGTGGTTTGGCCAGATGACAATATCCAAAACGTTTAACAACTTATTAATACTTATTATAACAAAACCAATATAAATTCGATATTTAAACTACTGCGTATAAATGAAACCGTATTTCAGGGTTTATTTCTAGGATCTATTTCATCGGTTGATCTGGATTACAACCCGGATTTTCTCACTGATCTTGATTATGCATATATATAACATATGACGTTCGTCTTGTTAAATTCTATGTCTTATTGTATCAGTAGATACATAATCTATAAGCCTATCTTCCAATATTTTACACTTCCTCGTTCAAGAATTCAATTCTATTTAATTTGCTACAAATGACCTCTCCTTTATCAAAGTTTCAGCTTAACGCTCTTAACCCTTTGTCGCCTGACGGTACTTTTAAGTACCACCCAATTTAACTGCTTTTATAAAAGGTAACAGTGGCTTTATCTACAAGTTGAGCCATGGAGGTACTTTAGAGTACCATTGCAGGTCTGTAAAACATCAGGTCTACACCTAGTTTCAACAAATGCCACCAGAAAGCAGGACTTGCTTGGCTAGTGCTTGCTTTCAATTGACAATTTATATGGTGTGATTTCCCCAATTTTTTAAAACATATTCTAATCTTTCATTTGTCAGTATTTTGTATTAAAAGTTTAGCATATTGCTTTAAATTAATTACTTAACTTAATAAGAACTGATCTAAGTTATTATTATAAACCTCTCACACATACAAATTAGACAGATTAAAACTTAAGAGCAACCAAGCAAACTTCCAATAACCGCTCCTAGATGGTGCTGACAAACTATCTTTTACTTTACACGGAATATTTATACCGATAGTAAAGTGACTGAAGTTTTGTTAATTTGTCATTTTTATTTCATGAAGAAGTAGTCTAGTGGTAACGAAGCGTCTTTCTGATCACAAGATGCCGAGTTCGAATCTAGGCTAGGGAGACCAGATATCTAATCATATCTGTGGTTTGAGGGTAGGAGGGCGGAAGTAAAGCAAACGGTGGTTGGCTCGCTTCCAAGCTGACGGGATATGACTAGATATCTGGTCTCCGGGTGGGGCTGTTTTGCGTAATTTTACTAAGGTATTTATATACGGTATGTATATATATATAATTACTAAAAAAAAATAAAAAAATATTTTTTACCTTAGTTAATCACAAAAATAAAGAAATATATAGTTTTTTCAAATTTTATCACTTCTTGGTCCTCAAAGGGTTAATGTGAAGTTTTATCTAAACTTACAACGATATTTACTATTCGAGTTTAAAAACAACAACTGTTTTCGAAAAATTGTGTAAATACTACGTCAATAGTTGACCTAGAAATTTTAATCTTTTGGTGAAATTTTTAAAATATGATTAGGTTAGCGATATGATGCCACTCGGTCTGATTTCGTACCAAGATTGACAGCAAGGTTGTCTATTAGATTCTCAGATAAAATATGATTAGGTTAGTTAGTTATATATCGAGGCTGGGTCTTTACCATGAATCATGATATATTAATTCTAAACGATTTCAGTCGGGTTTCCCTTACTAAACCCATGTATTGAGAATCATTGCACGACTATTTAAGAAAATTTAAAAAATTATTGTATATAATAAATAAATCTCACTGTGTAACGATAAAGAAGGCACAAACTTGTAAAAACTGAAATTATGTAACTGAATTCGTCATTTTGTTTTGTATTTACTAATGCAAAACAATAGTTTGTATCTTTTAATATTTATGTAGGCCTTCAAAGGAATTAAATAAAAAATAACGTTTTTATCTGTTGCTATTTATGCACAAAGAAATTAAGTCAAAAATATATTTTGTAGCCTATACGTTGTTTTTAATCACAAAGAAATTAAATCTAAACCATAATTTTCATCTCTTGTTACTTATGCGCAAAGGAATTAAATAAAAAATATATTTTTATATGCTGCTATTTTTTATGTACAAAGGAATTAAATCAAAAATATATTTTTTATATGTTGCTATTTTTGTGTAACGGAATTAGTTCAAAATATGTTTTTTATTTCTGCATAAAGGAATTAAAAAAATAAATTTTTTTAAGTAATATTAGGGTTAATAAAAGGAGTCATAGACCTACAGATTACACACTTTGATCGTTAATAGTTTTCACTCAAAAGAATAATAAATTTGGATGCTTCGGAAAAAAAGCATTAAAACGATTGTTTTTTAATTGAATTTATTGCTGTATAAAGCTAACAGCTATACTTGATTTACATAAATATATAATAACACTAGAGGACCAGGTAATGTTTCGCTATTGTTTAATTTAATTTTAAGGGTGGTTATCCCATTTCATCCCTTTGGCTTAAGTAATCGAATTGTAAATGTTGTTTATATCAATTAAGAATAACATTAAATAATTTTAGATTTATAGTTTGTAGGATTTAGTGCAATTTATTTTTATTGTATATGTGTAGCTACCTCATTAAAATCTTTTTGTTTGTAGTGATGATATTCTCTAAATAAACCCAGGTAATGTTTCGCTATTGCTTGATTTAATTTTAAGGGTAGTTATTCCATTCCATCCCTTTGACTTAAGTAATCAAATTGCAAATCATTTTGTATATCCTTTAAAAATTATAATTCATAATTTTAGCTTTATAGGTTGTAGGAAGTTAGTTTAATTTTTATTTATTGTATAGGTTTAGCTCCTTCCAATTGTGAATCTAAACCGTCCAGGGACCCACTCAAACACACACAAAAAATGTCATCAAAATTGGCCCAGCCGTTTAGGAGGAGTTCAGTGACATACAGAATTATATATCCAGAGTGTCCCACGAAGAGGTTTAAACGTTTGATTTTGAATAGCTTGCCCATTAGGCCTAATGCATCGATCTTTTTGAAACTTTACACACCCCACAATAGAGGAATTAAAAATGTTCTGTGCAAATTTTAGCAGTACAACACTTGCCGATACAAAATGGTGGAATTATGAAAAATTTATTAATTTTCGCCCTCCAAAAATAACTTTTCTCGAGTTGGAACCAGATTTTTTACTGCTTTTCAGTTCTAACGCTTATTGTTGAACAGGATGATCAGGACAGAAGAGTGGAATTTTGTTCCCGTATCATTGAGTATCATGAGTTAGATCCTGATTGGCTTGCTCGAATTGTTTTCTCAGACGAGTCCACTTTTTACCGCATAGGCATAAAATTGTAATTATTACAACACCAACAATCCTCATATTCTTGAAGAGACTCTACTCAAATCAAAAGGCATTACTGTTTGGGCGGCTGTGAGTGTAAATGGGGTGTTATCTTAAGACATTTTGGACAGAACAATGTCTGGAATTAGGCATGCACAAGTTTTAAATCAATATGTCTTGCCTCATTTTATGGTTCCAGAAAAGAACCAAGCAAAATTCCAACAAGATGGGGCTTCATCTCATTTCGTAAATCCTGTCAAGGACTTACTAAATGACAACCTTAATTGGCATTGGATTGGCCCATGGAAGTATTTTTTTGGATTGACGCCCCCGATCCCCAGATTTAACGGTGTGTGACTTATTTTTATGGGGTTTCCTAAAGGAACATTTTTATTCTCACAGCTTCAACAATGATGAGGATTTAAAACACGCAATTGAAGAGGAACTTCTACGGATAACGCAGGATTTCTTTTTAAAAGTGTATGAATCATTAGTTGAGCGCTGTTACCAGTGTGTCGCTGTGGATGGATTACAGTTTGAGTAATTTTAGACTTTGATTTTAAGTTTTCCATTACGTTATATAGCAGTTTTCCAATCAGAATGCCTTATATCATTAGAATGTGGCAATACAAATATTTTACAAAATCTACAGTAATTTAATTTAATTTTTGTTACAAAATCAGTAAGGTATAATATAAATACCTATTTACAAAGGGAGAAAATGAATAAATTTTTCATTATTCCACAATTTTGTTTTTGCAAATTATGTACTGATAAAATTTTCACGGAACATTTTTAAAGCATCTATTGTGGGGTGTGCAAAGTTTCAAATGCATTAATGGGCAAGCTATACAAAATAAAACGTTTAAACCTCTTCGTGGGACACCCCGTATAAAGATACATCTTTTGCGTAGGCATATACAGAATGTCAAACTCAATGAGATGTCATTATTTTAAAATATTTGTTTAGGGCCGTCGACAGAGTTGCAAATTTAGTGATCTATAACACAAATTTGACAGTCCATATCCTCTGTATTTAGCGTGGCAGGGAATGTTATGGTCAGTCAAATATAAACTGGACTTCTTTATATACCTTTATTGATCATTGAAAAATACAAGCAAACTCTTTAACAAAGTCTCCTACACGCTCTATACACCCCCCTTCCCCAACGTTTAGTGAGATCCTTAAAAAAAAAAACTTTAAAGTTAAGTTCCAATTGCGCAAAAGATCCTCTACCATAGATGGTTCTCAGATCACTTCTCTCCTAGCGCTTCCTTTAAGCGCACTGACAAAAAAATCGCGAGGAACACATTTGGGTTGGAGAGAGTTGTGTTCAAGTTTTCAGTCTCATTTTGATTTTGTGATTGTAACCTCGTAAACCATCACGCACAGAAATGTTTGAATCGAAGGTATTCTGTTCTTATTGTTGAACACTCTCATTACTATTACCCGTTTATAACAAGATTTTATCAACAGTCAATGGATGGCAGTTGTCATCTCTTTGAGACTTGACCTTGTTCGTTGATCGTGTCTTTCATTTTTCACATTTCTTTCGTCCACCCACAAACTTGCTGGACCCATTGAACTTCAGATACAGCGAGAGTAAGACCACACTGCGCCTTCAACCGAGTCAAAATGTTGAGTGATTTAATGCCAACCTTCGTTAAAAGCATTATTATTATTATCCATTACGCAACTGGCAACCGAATCTCTTGCTCACCATAGCTTTATTGAGGAAAGAAACCAACCACCAAGACATGGGTTCACCCACTTATAACATTTAGCCTTTCAACGTACCACTCTGCCAGCAAGAGACGAGACGCCACAGGCTGATTTTTTCATCCACGGAGTGTTAATTGGTTGCTATGGGAATGACAAATAAAAATACGAGTAACGAAAAAAGCGTTGCCAAATTTGTTGCTATGGCAATGAATGTACATTCGAGAAACATGTGGTTTGGTTCATCAATTTAAATTAAGAGACGATCTGTTCCGTCCGGCGTAGTTCAGATATTATCGTCAAACCCTGAAATACATTCAATAAACATAAAATGTTCGTTCATCAGTCTAGGCCTAACCTAAAATTATTGTGTGTATATTTAATTTCTTTTACCAGCCATAACGGCAACATACATACATAATTTTAATCTTTCAATTGCCGTTTATTATTACATTGTTTTTATACAAATATTTACAGTTTCCATAGGTTTAATGTTATTATAATAAAGGTGTAGGATTAATTAGAACATCAAAGTTTAAGATGGTAAACACAGTTAAATGTCCATTCATTGTAAATAAATGTACAATAATATCTCAGCTATGCCGGACGGAACCGATCGTCTCTTAATTTAAATTGATGAACCAAAACACATGTTTCTTGAATGTATTTACATTCATTGCCCCAGCAATCAATTTGATAACGCTTTCTTTATACTCGTATTTTATATTTGTACTTGCCATAGCAACCAATTAATAACACTCTTTTTTGTAACGCATTACATTTTCTATTTGTCAACTCCTACCTCAAACCGCGTTAAGGAACTTCGTTCCAATAAATATGACATTTATTTATAAATGACCAAATCAAAAGAAGAATGGTAATGGGAGTACATCAATATAAAACTATTTAACTAAGAATTGCATACATATTTGATTACATTTATGTACACTTGTGTTTGACTCAAAAATGGAGACTTAAAACTCAGAAACCAGTAGTCAAATCAATAAGGACATAAAATGATTGTACCTTAATTAATTTTTCAAATTGTATACAGTATGATAAAAAAACTATAACGTTTTATGTTAACAATTGTGCATATCGATATTTGTTTGGAATACCGTCGCAGAAAATATTTTTCTTTTTAACAATGTGACAACCCCAGTATAAACTGAATTTTTGTAGAAGATAACTATTAGCTATTGTTATCATTAAGTAGACTGAAACTAGCGGTTGTTTATATTTTATAATATGAGATAACATTGACCGTGGCCCAAATTCTCTAGGCGTTTAAAACCTGACATCCTTCAATATAATATCATAAACTAGTAGCTACGGCATAAGTAATTCTTTTAATACCTAGTTAGCCTACATTATTAAGGGATATACGACTTGAAATCCTTCAAAGTGATATCTAATCACTTTTTAGTACTGCGTGAAAATAATTTGCCCCGCAGTCATTGAACTCAGTAAACCTACTTCTGGGTTAAAACCAGTGGCTACCTTTTGTAATTAACTGTACACAGGTTTATTAACGGTAGCCAATGTAAGTAATGATAGTTTCTACTATTTATACAAGCAAAACATTAACAGTTTGAAAAAAATATGCAATATGAGAAAAGTCGTAAATATATTTTCTTATGGAAAACTCATAAATTTCCTTCTGGCGCAAAGTATTTACAGTATTTCAATTTGAGAGAATATTAATTGCAAACATAATTTAAATACAGCACTGGTAATGTTAGTGATATTGAATGATAAGTTTGCAATTATTCAAATACAAAAAATTGGTTTGAAACAGAAATGCCTTTAAGTAAAATAAAGTAAATTATGCCAAAAAATTATAATTCAAATTATCAATTTAACTGTTGGAATAAAAAATATGATGATATTCATAAATATGTGAAAATAAAATTTAAAAAATATTTTAAATTTTTATTATTTAAATATTGATAAAAATAAGTGTGCTGTACTGGTTTCGTTATTTTAAAAAGGGCACTGGAGTATTATAATGTCTGGGAATATTCTTAGAAAATAAAAACTATAAAATTTTAAAAGAACCACATCGTTAATTGTTTTCGAAAATGATTTTAGAGCAATTAACAGAAATTTGCAGAACAGGAGTGTTTAACATTCCGATGTTCATTGCCAGTATACGTGCATTACGACTGTTTTAAAATAACATTTTAACCGTTTACTATGCACTATTAGACACCAAACCAACGTTATTTTGATAACGAAAAAGCAATAATGCACACTGCAATAGTAATCAATACTCTAGTCATTTAAATATTGAAAATACATTTCTTTTGTTCTACAGTTTTGAAAGTGTAAACTTCTTTCTATAGGCGCACCACGTCCTAAATGTTTTCACATGTGTGTATAGCAGAGTATATAGTTTACTTGTTGCTGGTGGTGAATCGGATTTTACCGTCAAGCATTTCATCATGCATTTTCTGAAACGCCCTATTATGAAACGCTCTACTGAGTATAATACACATGGTATCCGTCTGTTAGAAAAAAGTTTTGGTATTGCCGAGATTCGAACCAGCTGAGTCCATCACCATGTATTTTTTTTAGAGGATGGAATGATATAGCCTATACACGATTAAAAACAATGATACATGCACTAAACTTTCATTTATGAAAATTTTTTAACGAACCTTAATATTTAAACAAAGAAAACTTAAAGTAGGCCTACTACAAAACAAAAAGAAGTCCTTTAGATGCTCCTGTATTGGTGTTAGGCCTACCTTGTAAGTATGAATTGTAGACAATGAAGTTCTAAACATACAAATATTATTAAATTCCTACTTAACAATTTTACTAAATTGTTAAAATTGCCCTTAACTTAGACTTAAATATACAAAACACCAATAATTTATGGACCTTTAAGGCTGTTTTCTCACTTTCGAGTTTCTGCCAACTGATTTCGAGAATTCTTTTAAAACTGTATCATCATAAAATCTCTAACAGCTCTAAATGTAATCTTAACCATGGACTGTAATGTCAAATAATGTGTAACTGCTGTGACTGCTCCAAATGTAATATTAACGATGAACTGTAACATCCAATAATGTGAACAGCTCCAAATGTAATGCGAAACATGATTCATATTCATTTTTTGACTAAATCCAGAAAAAAACATTTTGCATAGAATTTTTCCATATTACAAAAATGTCTGCCTTGAAATAACCTGTTTCCATTTAATAATATAAACAATTTAATAATTTCTGATCATAAAATTACAATAGATAAGTTATTTCATTCATTCATTTATTTAAAGCAGAAACACCACAAGGTGCATAGCAACGTCATTAGAATAACTACAGCTTAGTCCTATAATACAATCCAACATAACGATAGCAGTTATAGCACCTAAAAATTAATAAATAATAAAACTCTAAAAGAATAATAACAATAGTAAAACCAACAATACAAATAAATACACAATCAGGACTAAATTCAACAACTTAAAACATTCAAAAGTACCAACTTATAAAACATTCAGTCCCCTACAAACTCCAGCACATGCTCTCACCCGACCACAGGAATATGTAAGAGCTGAGGAATACTACCAGTCAATAAACTCCTCCACCGAGTAAACGGATCCAGACAACAAAAGTCGTCTAAGGCTTTTTTTTAAAATGTCATAATTTTCAATATTTTTTAAGCTTTTAGGTAATTTATTTAACAATGCTACACCAGCTTGTAATGGTAGCTTTTTCTGCTTACTGAACCTATGCTGGCCTAGACGTAAGTAACTTCCAAATCGGGTACCATAGTCATGTACATCCTTATTTAGTGTTGTTTTACACTTGTATTTAATGTATAAAATGACTTCAAAAATATACATGCTAGGAAGTACCAATATTCCTAGCTCCCGAAAAGCATTTCTACACGACCCCATATTATTTATATGTGCTACAAGCCGTACTGATTTTTTTTTGTAATCTAAAAAGCCTTTTCACTTGTTGAGATGAACAATCACCCCATACTATGATTCCATAGTTCAAGTGAGGATGTATAAGCCCATAGTAGGCTGTTAACATTGTGGATATATTACAAAAGTGCCTGAGATTTCTTAATACAAAAATTCCAGAGCAATGTTTTTTGCATATATTGTCTGTATGACATTTCCAAGTTAGTTGGTTATCAATGACCAACCCCAAAAATTTAGCATAACTTGCCTCTTTAATAATATTATCCCCCAACATAACAGTTGTACTGAACTTTGCACTATTTTTGTTTAAGTTAAAGTATAAATAATTTGTTTTGTCTTGATTGACAGTTAAATTATTTTCAGTAAAGTACTGACTTGCAGCGTTGACTTCGATAAACGCTTTCTGTTCAAGGATTTGAACATTTTTTTTCTCCTAAGCTAATCGTTGTGTCATCTGCATACTGAACCAAATTGTTAATACATACAGATGAGCATAAGTCATTTATATATAAAAGAAATAAAACGGGTCCTAAAACTGATCCCTGTGGGACTCCAAAGTTAATTAGGTTTTTATTAGAAAGCCTTCCTGCAACCTGTACATGTTGAGTCCTGTTGGACAAATAACTGTCTACCCAAGATAGAGGTGTTACCCTCACTCCAATCAGTTCAAGTTTTTTCCAACATTATTTTAAAATGTACAGAGTCAAAAGCCTTGGAGAGATCAAGCAAAATACTTATAATGCTTTCACTTTTTTCCAGACTCTGAACGATATAGTCAATCAATTTGACAATGGCATCAATTGTTGATTTCCCTTTCTGAAATCCAAACTGATTTTTTGAAATAATCTGAAACTTTTCCAAGAAACCCAACAGCCTGATTAGGAAAAGCTTCTCAAAGATTTTGCTGAACACTGGCAGCAAGGAAATTGGACGATAATTTTGAGCATCAAGTTAGTATTACAATATAAAACACAAGTGCGTATGTCTAAGTTGAATCAGTCTTTTATTTTAGGCATATTTTAAAAGAAGATAGGTCTACATCAGAGCCGGCGCAAGGACCATGCGGAACATGCGGATGCATGGGGCGCCGCCAGGGAGCGGCTCCGACGCGCTGGAGAAGCGGCGTCGGCGGGCGCGGTGGCAATTAATTTCTTTCGGTACATTAATTTCTTACAAGATATATACATAAAAAGTAAACAATATCTGAATTTTGTAGTGTACTGATAAATGGTGAAAATGTGGTAAAAACCCCTAAAACAATACAAATTAACCACTTAACTTTCCATTTTATCACACATTTATTTAAGGTCAAAAAGACCGATGTCATATATAGCCTATATATAGCCTCTGATATAATACACTGTATATGTATAGAAAATATTGTATATTTACTTTTATTTTTAAAATTGTTGGTCGATGTTATGTTTTAATTTAATTTTATATAATTAAATAATTTCAATTGGTATACATTTGATAATGTACCCATTTTTTATTGCAATAAGGAGATATATATAAATATAGCCTATATACATATTTATATAGGGGCGGGGGGGGGGGGTGTGTATAGAGGGGAGCGCCAAAAACGACTCTCGCATGTTCAGGAAAAACCCCTTACACCGGCCCTGGTCTACGTACAAAATATGAAGAATATTGCATAGGAATTAATTACAAAGATTGCTAACTTTAAAAAAATCTAAGGAACTTAAATCATATTTTACGAAACATGTTTATTCATTAGCTGTTATATATTATACAATGTTTGGGTCAATCCTTGAATTTTATTTCCATGTTAAAAGGATTCGTGATTCTTAGTCCACTCATTGATTCTTGAGTTTATAAATATTTTATGAACTTGTCACCTTAAAAACGTCTGCATTGACAAAGATGTCCAAGACCTATCTGAGGCCAATGTCGAAGACGTTGACGAGGTCTGTTCAAACATTACGATTTACCAATAACAGAGAACCAGGAAACCATTTTGGCATAGGGTTGTCATGGTGATGGAACCAAACACGGAAAACCTTCCACGATAATGACTGTTTGTGTGATTCGGACAATGTCTTTATTTCTGCTAGTCATTTTGTTGTTGTCTGTTTAAATATTTAGGTTGTACGTCCTACGAGATGTTCTATGACAATTTGTTTGCCAAACGTTGAGCCTTCAAAGTTTAATAAACTGTTTAAGTTGTACTGCAGATATTCATTTGTTTTCTAGGGGAGACCAGTGCGTGCTCCGCACGCCAACCCCGTTGGAACCTTCTATTCACATAATTATGTTATGTTTTCTTTAAAATGAAGGTGTAGGATTAATAATATCACCACAACTAAGATGGGAAATAAAGTTAAATGTGTAAAACAAATGGTTTCGTATATTTTATAACAAACAAAACAGTTATAATAAAGTTAAAAGAACCAGCAAGGTTCAGGTCTACACTTAATAACCTAAAAGTTAGAAATACAAATAACTGTTTCCGAGTTTGAAATCAGTTGTTAATTGAAATATTAGAGCAAACAGCTGATCACTGAATCAACAATAAACATATTATTTATTTATTATTTAGTATGGTACTCCCATTGCCGTAAAATATTTAGTAGGTCTATAGTTTAAAATGGCGTTGTTTTTCAAAAAGTATATAAAAACACGCGTGTATTCAAATGAAACATTGTGTCAAAATATCAAAGCAACTGGTGAAGAACTTTCGGAAATTTTAGATTTTGAACAAACGAACATTTTCATTTTTATTTATACAGATTAATTTATTAGTCTAATTTTCATATCAGAACTTATACACCAAAATAAACTTTTACATAATTGTTATACCGTTAAATATAACACTCCTTATTGTGAGGTTACTTATTAGGAATTTTTTAATATTAAATATAAAACCATGAATTTCATAAGAACACTTTTAAAATGTTTGTATAAGAAAACGGATCATGACCATCGAAGTGTAAACCTAATCAATTTAAGATAAAAACCAAACAAACAAAATTAAGTTACATTTCTGAACAAGTTTAACCAAACAAACAATGTTATCACTCTCATATATATTTTCTGCTTATGTAATGAAACTGTTTTTAAACGAGATTCTGCTTTCTATTTTAAAATTGGGTTAAAACATTCTTTTAAATTTTAAATCTTTTTATCAATTTCACAATTCATTAACCGTCTAAGAAATAATAATACAATAACTAATAAAAAGCTGTGAAGTAACAGTAAAATATGAAGTTTCACTACCAATCGACTGAAGTTGAACTTTCAAAAGTGTAAAATTTCAATCACTAAAGGGATATTATGTTCTACTTGATAGGGCTACAAAAGGAACAATCTGTTTCTTATAGTAAATGCAAAACCGTTCTAGCAAAAAGACAACAAAATATGCCTCGTCAACTTTCGTTAGAATTAGTGTGATTACTGCTAGAGTGTAATGGTTTAAGGACCAAAAATAGGCAAACAATTTGTACATAATTACTACGATGTTAAAAATTTGTTTAAAATAAGTTATGTCAATTGTTTACTTAATAAATTCATCACATTTATATCGCTTGCAATGTGTACATACATAAATTTACATTGGTAACTATTTACATCCAGGTTTATCTGCGAACAAAGATTTAGTCACAAATAGATATTCGTTTTTGTATAAATTTCTTTTATGAACTTGTTAACCTCCATTAGTAACTCAATGGAATTACACTAAGAAAAGTACAATTGAAATATTTATACTACATATATTTATTATAATATATTGTATATATATTGGAGAAAATCATAACAGAAATAGGCATGTCTGTGCATTGAAATGATTAATTTGCAGTATGATTGGGTTAAATTAGCAAATAATTATTATAATCATTCAGCAATATTTGTTAATGGTAGATAATTATTATTTTTAAGTTTGTAAAACTGCTATTTATATTCGTGGCGAAAGGTAACGATTCGTACATATATTTTAAAATGTAGTAGGCCTAAAAGTGACAAATGTGTAATATATGTTATTCTAAAGGGACGTGTCCTCTCAGTTTTAAATGTCGATGTTTCTAGTGTGTATTTGAAAGAGATTTTGAAAATTTTATATTTTAAGTCACCAAACATTTTATAATGTGTATAAAAGTTTAGAAAATACAAGTGCATACAAGTTATAAACAAGCTACCAGTTTCAAAATCACTTTAGCTAATTTTATGCGTACTCATAAACACCAAACTCATAGAAAATAAGTCAAATAAAACTCAATTTAAACGTATTTTAGTCAAATACATTCGGACATGTAACTGTTTTACTCTAATAAGTCATATTTCTTCTAGTGCAGTATTTACCGTTACTTCGGAAACACCCTGTAAGTTTTACATTTTTTAGATTCAACGAAGTTCGGTGTTAAATTATGAACAAAAATACACTTCTTTAATCTTGTCCAAATTTGAAATGTGTCACTAAGAATCTGATAAATTTGACTTTCTCGCCTTTTTATTTGCCAAAATTGTACGAAAAGATCATTTTATAACCCTAAAACGGCAATGGAATTCTTAACTTGGAAAGGAGAGACGCTTTAACCTTGCAAAGCTAAGGTTTTCTTATGCCGCGTGGTGTGACCTTTCCAAAACTGATTTAAAGAGTCTGTTCAACTCTTGAGACACCGGAAATTCAATGAAACGTCACTGCAAAAACCCAAACCAATAACGAAATTGCAGTGAGTAATAGCAAAAAAAAATTATTAAATCTTCTGCCATAATCATAATAATTTTGGCAATCGATAAGGCGTTTTATTTATGGGAGGACAACTTGTTTCCTTGCGAGCCTTAATTTGAATAGTTTAGAGGCTACATACAAATTGGTCTGAATATTTACTTTGTTGAACATATAACTAATTTCTATTCATCACCTGTTCCTTCTTACTTGATTTATGTAGCTTTATTTCAAGACAAATAAAATTATAAGCTAATATTTTATACGATATATTTATAAACCAAATAAACCAAAGATGCATAAGCAATCTTATAAAAAGTCAATAAATAGTTGACAGATGTTTCGCCTATCTCTCAGAATATTTAAACACTTATTCACATTGCACTAATTATAACTTTGTAATAAAAAACATTTCAGTCAATAAAAAAAAAACATAAAATTCAATTACGTTGAGTGCTTTTTAAATTAATATATTAATCTGTTGTCGAAATGTGTTTTTATAACAAAGTTTTAACTAGTATAATGTGAATAGAGTTTAAATGTTCTGATGATGTCTAACAGGTAGGCGAAACAGCTGTCAATATTATAATACTATTAAGGCAATAGTGTATAAATATATCATATATTTGTAGCAATCTGTAATTAGTAACCAAACAAATTAAACTGATCAGAAATGAAAACAAACAAAAAGATAGAAATATAACATCAACAGGTTAATTTAACAGTAATTTAATAAATTAGTTCTAGATTAAGGCTAACAGTTTTTCTTCTAAAGTGAAAACCTGATATGAAAATATTTTAACAACAGCTGAGTCAGTATTTTTTCTTTTCTTGTTTTTCTGTGATTACAAATTAAGTCCACCAGAAAAATAAATTGTTTCTAGCACAAACATCCTTATCTATTTTTTTAAAAACAAAAGTTACACTAATATGTTTTCGGCTTTTGAAATCAAGTTTACGTATTAGAATTAATTTCACTTGGAGATATTAATAAATCAAGGAAGTTGGATGTCCAACACATAGCCAATGGGATTAAGATGTTCTTGAAACCTGAAACCATAAGGTTGAAGATGTTATTGAGTTTTAAAACATGCATAATCTTTACTCTTGGTATTTAATTTTGTGTTATCATCGGTAGAAAAACAGAAGACGCTTAATGAATACCTGTTGAATATGTAAGTTGAGTAAAGGTCGAATAGGTTTTATTTGCATTTGACTTCCGGCCAAACAGCCTTAATTATAGGCTTCTTAAATCTAGCCTAATTACATAAAACAATGATATCCCCAAGGCAAAAGCAAAGTTATTGGAAACTTAATCATTAACATGATCCAAATTTTAACACGACTGAATGTAGAACCAAGCATTAGCATTTGAGGCTTATTAAAACACATAATAATACCATTTAATATAATTTTATGTTAATAGGTATAATAAATTATGTCTGCCATGTTATCTAAAACATAACTCGCATTTTACCACTTTATTTATGTTGTTAAATTTCACTTAATTACACAAAACATATCTTATTTTCGTTATATTCTACACTAGGGGAAACATTCTGCATGCTCTGCACGCCAACACCGTTGAACCTTTTATACACATAATCATGTTATGTTTTCTTTATAATAAAGGTTTAGGATTAATAGGCCTAATACTGTAACTACAAAGCTAAGATAGTAAATAATGTTAAATGTTCAAATAAAATTATTTCGTATATTTTATAACAGCAGTATCACAAAGGTTAAAAGAACCAGCAAAGGCTCAGGTCTACACTTTAATAAAAACCTGACCTAAAAGTTAGAAATACAAATAGTTGCTTTTAAGTGTGAAATCAGGTGTTAATAGAAATATTAGAGCAAACAGCTGTTTTATCTATTATTTTATTCAATTGGTTGCTATGGTAATTCAATTGGTTGCCTAACCTAAATTTTTTTTCCGACTAAATTTACAAATATTGAATTAAAAAATGTTTTTATCAAAATGAATTAAGTTATAGCCTATGTTACTCAAGGATAGTGAAGCTTTATTAGTAGAACTATTTATTTAATCGGTTCAGTAGTTCCAGAGATTACCGCTACATAAAAAACAAACAAACAAATTTTATTTCTTTATAATATTAGTATAAATATTCTTTGGTTGTACTGTTGCACTTTTTTCAATAGTGGCACTGATATCAGTTTTATCTAAAGACTATAACTCCAAAATTTTTATTAAACGTCTTTATGGGCAGTGTTATTTAGCTAATTTGTGTATTTTTAAGACCAAATCGACCTTTGTAATCAAAGGGCCTTGTCAGAGTTGACCTGGTAAATGTAGATTTCCGGTCGGAATGTTTTGTAACCAAAGAGGAAAATTTCGACATTAAGATTTCCCCTAAAGACGTCAACACTGACTGATCAGATGTAAATATTTGCTTGTCCTTGTGAAACAATGCACGGATACAGAACGTTTACAGGTCGCCGGTTCAACGTTTCTGTTTTGAATATTGTCGCTGATTTACATTTTTAAATGTTATGATTATTCAAATCTTGCGGACTTATACCTACTTCCTTGATTACTAAACATACGTAAAGTTGAAGTGTTCAGTTTATTTAGAAGTAAACAAATATAATACACATATGCTTTATAAATATATAGATATATAATATTAAGATTCTGCGGACTTATCTACTTCCTTGATTAATAAACATGCTTTGTTTAAAGTAGAAGTGTTCGGATTATTTATACGTAAACTAATATAATACACATAATAAATATAAAGATATAATATATTTAAATCTTACAGACTTGTATATCTAATTCCTTGTTTACTAAACATATGTAAAGTTGAAGCGTTCAGTTAATTTATGCATGTAAAATAACACATCTAGACCTATGCTTTAGATATGCGTAGTGTTCATACACTCTATTTAACCCTCTTCATTATGTTTCTTACTGAAAATAAGTTAACAAAACTTTATATTATATCTTCTGTAGCATAACAGGACACATTTTTTGACAGGCCCTCTACAACCTGATATATAACCTATTTATTCCTAATACTAACAAATTAATAACCTGATTTGATTTTATAAAAATATGATTTTCCAGAACTTTGTTCATTACTTTGAAACGAAACAAGATACTAAGCTCTAGTTTGTGCCATTCTGTTTCTCTTTTAATAAGCTTTTCAAATGTGTATTACATGACCTACCGTTACATTAGAAATTGTTTACCTACCCCCCCCCCCCCCCCCCCCAAAAATCGTAGACAGGAGATATGTCAAAAAATTTGTCCTGTTAAGCAACACAAGATATACAAAGTCTTGTTAACTTATTTTCAGTAACAAAAATAATGAAAGTGGTTAAGGGCCTTTATGAACACTCTGTATATGTACGAGACATGTGACACATAAATATGTAAACTTAGTAGGCCTACGTTTCTGTAAGATTCACGAATTCAAATTTTGGTGTTTAGTTATAAACTTATCAACTTTACATACAAAATACGTGTGCCAAAGTTGAACGCAATATAATATGATTTAGTCCTAAAGTTATAATAAGGCAGATTGTCTGGAAATGAAGAGTTGTAGGGCATAAGTTTGTGTGAACTTGATTCTTTATTATACTTGTAGAATAGGTTGGGAGAGTGTGAGAAGAACGTTAAGAACACCCGGTTTAACTTTGTAAACAAAACTCATATAGACTAAAGTGTTTAGGCAAATTTAATTTTAAAATTATAAAACGCATTGGGTTTGAAGAATGCCAGACATTTTGATAAAAATAAATAAAATTTACTTTTACTGAAGATTGTAATTTTACTTTATTGAAACAAAGTCTAAGATTTGAAGCGATTTTTTGAAAATATTACAATAAAAGTAGGTTTTACTAGGCTGATTGGGATTACTTTATATGTTTGTTTGAGCCTATGTTCTGACTAATCTCTGAAATTACTTAGAAAAATCTGTAACTGATTGATAATTTATACTTTTCTGAGTAAAATAGGCTCATTAAATTGTATAGGCCTACCTTATTGCAGGTTATGTACTTAAAAGCAATTGCAACGAAACTATATTCATATATTCACAGCTGACCGGTTCCATCAGTTTCAAAATCTTTATATATAGCCGTTTTTTGTAAACACAACTCCTCCCTTATTTCTGGACCAATTTTAATGTTTGAGGTTTCAAAAAATTCGTCTCATTTCGTAGTTTTGCAATAAGGTTTTAGATGTCAAAAATTCTTATCCTTAATGGCGTGAGCTAATCTCAAAGGTCGGGTTTTTCCCATAAGATTAACATGGAAAATATTTAAAAACCATAAACAGCTGTTTATAATAAGAAACAAACTAATCCAGCTGATTTCGTGGATGTAAATAACGATGATTACAGTATTCAGAAGGTTATAAAAACATGTTAATACTAAACAGCTGTTTATAATAAGAAACTAACTAATACAGCTGCTTTGTGGAAGTAAATATTGATTTTTATAAGGGAGGAAATGAATTATTTATTCAAATTATAAAATTTACGAACTAATTTGTTTTGAACATTTAACATTATTTACCACCTTAGTTTTGAGGTTATTATTTATAACTTTTTTGTTAGGTTTTTGATTAAGTGTAGACCTGAGCCTTACTGGTTCTTTTAACCTTTATTATTACTGCTGTTATAAAATATAAGAAATAATTTGATTTGAACATTTAACATTATTTACCATCTTAGTTTTGAGGTTATTATTAATCCTACACTTTATTATAAATAAAACATAACATATGTTTTTAGAAGGTCGCACCGGGGGTTGGCGTGCGGAGCACGTAGGGGTCTCCCCTAGTATTAAAATATTCCTTGAAAAGAAAAGAAAATGGCAGACAATATAATCCCAGCTGTTCTAACCGATAACATAACTGCCCAATTTAATTAGTTCGTATCATAATATAGATTACAATTTTCTGAAATAATTTCTCTAAATGTGTATTTTTTGGCTTTGTTGAAATTGATTTAGTTTTGTTTTACTCTAAGAAATTTCTTGATTTAATTCAATGGAGGAATGTAGGCTGATTATTCAATATTAAAAGAAAGTAGTTCAGGCCTAGAAAAAGGCATTAGATAGTTACATAATTTTAAACGTACCCATTTTTTGTGTACTTTTGCTAAATGTGTCCTATATTTTTCAAGTACTGTGAAAATTACTAAACTAAAACAAGTTCAGTTTGTTTCTACCGAGTGTGATATCATTAGTAAAGCGTTCCATCTTAAATCGCCTAAAATATGGATTAAATTACTTCCTTCACAATTATACGAGCGGGGCGAGCATGGGGTTGAAATACACGCATTAGTCTTTACTAGTTTCCTAATTAAAGCCTATTGAATCTATGAGCACCGACTCATTTTATTACATTCTCTTTAAAAGTATTTTTTTTTTTTTATTATCCTAGCAATTACACTAATTAGCGTCATTAATAATTTTTATCCATGAATCTAAATTATGCTCGAAAAGAAAGGATTTGGAAAATTTTGGAGTGTCGCAGAAGATCATCAAGAAATGGGCTTTTTAATAGAGGTCATCACGGTAATCCTGCGATATGACTTATTTTGTACAGTATATATGGAAAAAATAAAATATATTATCGTAGGTAAATAATGACATATATCATTTAATCCAACACATTCAACTAAATTCATCTGTCTGATTGATACAAAAAACATGATAACTGGGCAAAGTATGTTATCTTAATCTGTTGATAAGAAAGTGTTATCAAAAAATGATGAAAGTATATCTAATGAACAAAGGAAAAGTTTTAAACTTTTTATTAAATGCTTAAATTTTGTATATTGGTTAAGTAGGTTTTCTAAACCATAACGGGCCGCTATTTATTTCTGTTAAATAAATATAAATAGGTTCTTTGTCATACAAATTTAATACTAATAATAATTTTAAATGATTTTTAACGATTTTAATAATAGTAATACCAAAATTGTATACCTTGTTTTTCGCACGGGTGTTAGCTAAACGTATAATCGATACTAATATTATAAAGAGGTCAAATTTGTTTAATTGTATGTCGGGGGTAATCTCTGGAACTACTGAACCGATTGGAAAAATAGTTTTACTAATAAAAAGTTACGCTATCCCTGAGTAACATAGGCTAGAATTAATTTTTATTTAAGGGTTGAAACAACCACTAAAACAATAAATATTAATTGATATACTTTCCTTGAAGCTAGAGAGCTGAAATTGTATACACTTATTTCTTACAAGAAACATAGAAAAAGTAAACTAGATTTGCATTTTGTCGCGTGCTGCCAAGGGGCGAAAATGAGATAACAAACAAAAAACCAATAAAAATTAATCTGTACTAATATTATAAAGAGGTAAAATTTGTTTTTTTGTACGTAGGGGATAGTCTCTGGGAGTAAAAAACAGTTTTAGTAATAAAAAGTTGCCTGAGTAATATAGGCTAGAATTAATTTTGATTTAAAGGTTGAAACAACCCCTAAAACAATAAATATTAATTGTTATACTTTCCTAAAGCTAGAGAGCTGAAATTGTGTACATACATTTCTTACAAGATACATAGAAAAAGTAAACTTCATTTGCATTTTGTCGTGAGTTGCTAAGGGGTGAAAATGTTATAACAACCTCTAAAACAATAAAAATTAATTTTTATATTTTCCTTAAAGTTAGTGAGCTTAAAATTTGTACATTTTTCCTTACAAGATACATAGAAAAAGTGTCATTGATTTACATTTTTTCGCGTGCTGCTAAGGGGTGAAAATGTAGTAACAACTCATATAAAAAAATGTTGATTGTTATACTTTCCTTAAAGCTAGAGAACTGAAAAAAACAATTAACTTTGAGAATTGGACTTGTTTTTCAGAATTTGTATTTTTATAAAATTAATAAATTTTTGTTTTTTGTTAATGCTTATAAAAACTAAAAACTTTAAAAGGAAAAATATGTTAATCAGAGTTATTCTGAACAACATCTTAGGAAAACTTAGAACAAACTAGTCTGAATGCATTCGAAACGAACAACCAGCATCCGGGTTACAGGTATTCCCAATTAGTCGATTGTAAGGAAAACCATACAATGAGTAACCACAACCCGACGCTCACTTTATTAAATTAAAATACATTACAATAATTTACTTGTTCCTTTTTACCTAATTTGTTTTGAAACTTTTAAAACAATCTAACGGCACCGATTAAGACAACTTATAAAAACCATCACTATCTAGCAATAAGAAACTATAATTAATTGATGTAATAGTTATCATTCTTGGTGGGGGTTTGATTTTCGCGCAATTATTTTCAAACTATGTTCGTAATAAGGGTTTAAAAGTAATGCTTTTAATTTAGGTGAATATTCCATGGCCTTGAAATGCTAGGGCCTAATAGAAATAAAAATGATAGCTGTATCTCATAAATTCTAATGATTTAACTTTATTCATACCACTTGCATTTTTGCTAATTCATTTCTTTCTTATCACCTTACGTCTAATACTCTATGGGTTTCATTCGAGATCTTCAGATAATTGAAATTCAATTATGGGGGAATGTTTTGATAGGTTTAAACAAATTTACTTACAAAATTAATAAAAACTTGGGGAAATATCATACATGTTATTACGTTTAGTAAAAGACATCCCTATTTTGCTATTTCAAATTTTTGTTCTAAATTTCAGTATAGCAAACTGTTATTTTAAAATATGCAAAACTAATGGCAATCACAGATTGTAATATAATGTATATACAGTGAACATAAGTATAAATATGCGACGTCATATGGAAAAGTTGGCTATTTCACTTGCATGAAGTATTTAGTGTAAGGAATTACCACATGGTTTTATGTTTCATAATTCAAGATAATTATAATCAGTTGGAACATGTTTTTATTTGGTTTACTAAATAAAATATTGCCTAAATCAATAGACTAGAAATGTTTTTACTCTCTCCACCCTATACGTAGTATATGGAGAAAGTATTGTTTTCGTCCAAATTTTCGAATTTGAATTTTTAGTGCAATTATCTGTTTTGGTGCTCCCTGAACCCCAAAAAATTGTTTATTGCAATTATCTGTGTTGGTGCTTCCTGAACCCAAAAGTATTTTTCGTAAATATTTTGTTTTGGTGCTCCCTGAACCCAAAAAAGTGTTTTTTTTTTGTGATGTCTGTCCGTATGTCCGTGTGTCTGTGTGTCTGTAAGGTTGTGTACAGAGCTGCAGACCATACCAACGGTCCAATTTTAATGAAATTTGGTATGTAGGTGTAGTTCTGGAATATCTTCAGGCGGTTTTTTCATTTTTTCAAATTTTTGATTTTTAAGGGGATTTACCCCCCAAAAATTACTAAAAAACGAGAAAAATCTAAATTTCTCAAAAACGGCTCTAAATTGATAAAATTTGGCTCATTTGTAGCCCTTAATGTACCCTACCATATGCAAAAAACAGCATCTTTCTAAAAACTCTCGTTTAGGTAATAATAATAATAATAACTGATTTTTGGGGGTTTTTGGCCAAAAAGAGGGTTGTTTTGCAAAATTCTTAAAAACTACTCAACGAATCGGAACGAAATTTGGTATGTAGCTTTCTCTAGGGCTATAGGTGCTCACTAAGAAAGGTTTTCCAAAAATTCGAAATTTTAGGGGGGTTTGGGGGGTTAAAGTTACTAAATCACGATTTCTCTAAAACTACTGAACGGATTGCAATACAATTTGGTATGTAGCTTCCTCTAGGGCCATAGTGGCTTTTATTAGAAAGGTTTTCAAAAAATTCGAAATTTTATGGGGGTTTGGGGGTGG
>JAGFPH010000383.1:463328-484718 GCA_018207615.1 Philaenus spumarius | reverse complement strand
AATGCGTAACAAGATTTAAACTACCATAAGAGCAATGTTAAATGCGTTTATCTAAATTTGTTCTTTGGCTTAACTCAAAATCTAAATTTGCGATGTTTTTGTTATTCAATAATGCAAATATCAAAAATGTAAAAAGCTAACCACATTCGAAGTTTAATTACCTGCTTTATTGTGGAAGCATGTTCGTGCCGAATTTATGTTCCTACTCGAGTGTTTAGTCTGCACTCTGGTGGCTATCACATCAAATTGTTCCTCTCGGAGGAATACTAGAAAAATATAATATCTGTTAATTTTGAACGTGTGAGAGAAAGCTGTGTTTAATAACATACATACTCACATACATTGTCACGCCTGCGCATTTCAGTACGTTTACAATAAACAGTCAGGGTTTGTAACCCTCTAGTTTCCGCCATTATGAAGCCGCCCATATTTGCTAGCGGAAGGGTAAAACGCACACAAACTTAATGCTAGTAGTGTAAAGCTGTGCCACTTGGAGGGCTGTGGTCAACTCAGAAATATTTTTCACTCCTGTCGAGCCTTAATGTTTTCACTTACATTTTCTCATAGGTCTAATGAAGGACGAGGAGTGGATTAACACTCGGGAAAAGCCAACGACATTAGGCTGATTCGAGCCTACAATAAACTGTAACGTATGAAATACAGTACTACCCTTCTAACCGAGATTCGCGACTCAAAGTCATGAAATAATTTAAATTATTCTAGAAAAACAATACATATTCTCAAAGTTGTATTGCCCTTAAATTGCAAAACTTTAAACAAAACGCACTGTACTACAAGTAAACTGTACTAGGAGTAAGATAATATCGAGTGATCAGGATAGATCAGCTTTCAGAATATTAGCAAGGAACGCTAAAGGTCCTGGTTTCAAATAACTGTCTAGGTGTCTAGGTCCATGTTTTTCATTTGTAAATTGCTTACAAAATGAGTGTTAAGTCCAAACTGGAGAAATTAATACTCTATTGGCTGTGACGGGAATTAAAAGAAAATAATATAATTTCAAATCGTATATAGGCCTACTTGTAGATGAAATATTATAAGTCGTATTGTTTATAATTATTTTTGTTTATAAAGAGTAGAAATATCTTCATGCTATTTTAGATAAAACACTAAGAATGTTGTGCCTAAACTGGATTTTCATTGGACTACATTAAATGTATATACGTCAAACTAATTTAAATAAAGTTCCCCATTAAGAAATAATATCGCCGGCATCTTAAAATACAATTTGGTATTCCACACGTAACAGTAACGTTTCTAAATATAGAATAGATTGTTATTTAATCTTTGACTAATCTAGGTTGATTCATAATTCTAATAATTGTTTTTAAAGGAAACAAACTTTAATAACCCATATATAACAAAAAGCATAACACGAACACGTATGCAATGGCGTAACAACCGGGGGGGGGGGGGGGGGAAAAGGAGGGCAAGTGCTACTCTGGAGAGGGCGCCGTTTTGATTTCGAGTTTTTTAGTTTTCTTTTAATAACACATGTTTTAGGAAAGACAAAGTTAAAATCAAACAGTAAATTTGTATTGTCAGTTATAGCGCAATTGATGTTTTTCTTTTATAAAACGCGATATCGAAAAATAGTTGTTTTCTAAGCTCTGATATAAGCAATACTTGCACAAGAGTAAATTATGTATGCTTTCTTAATAATTTCGGAAGCGATCGCGTGAGTACGGATATTCTCGGATGTTCTCGGGCGCTTTAGTTGGTCTTGTTGCTGTATCCATTGCTAGCTGTGAGCGTTCGTTCAGCAAACTCAAGCTAATCCTGTCTTACTTAATTAAGAGCTTCTATGGGACAACAAAGACTAAACGATCTGGCTCTACTGAGCATTGAAAGTGAAATGACAGAAAAACTGATTTTGAAAATATAATTAATCAATTTGCTGCAAATCCCGGAAAGTACATTTTTAAACTTATTGAACCATTATTTTTTTTAACAATAACGAGATGAAATATGTTATAGTTTTATTTTCTACTTTAGTGAAATAATCTCAGTTCAAGTTTAATGTAGAGCATAGGCGTAACCAGGAGGGGGAGTTATACCCCGCCCCTCCCCATTATAATAAATATTTCGCACTTTGTTTACATTAAAATACGCTCTTAAGAGTAACTTGTTTTCAACTCCTATGCAAATGTCAAGCTACAATAAATTATCAATATATTGCTGAAATTATATTTGGTCGAATTGGGCACTGGCACTTTATTTTATATAGATGCAGTGTAGTGTATCAAAGTTTAGTATCTAGAGGCAGCACACGGAGTTTGTCCGAAACGGATTATTTGCCGCCGCCGTCATATCAACAGTGGCACGAAGGAGAGTATTGGAGCATACACATTGGTCGGAAAAATAAACGATCGGTGTATTTACCGCTGACGGTAGCTGTGCAGCCGCTCACTGCCACTACAATCGACGGATTTTCCACCGTCTCCGCCGAAACAGTGACGAACGTGACCAAATTAACGCCACCTTTCCTTATTTTAGTTTTTTTTTCGTAGAATACTATCCTTCAGCCGCGTAGAAATCGACTTTCTTAAATAATTGAATAATGTTTCTTCTAGCTCCTCAAATCAGGAAACAGTGTAGAATGCTCCAAAATTTTTCTTCTTTTATTTATTGATTGGATGAACCAAAATATGTATATTTTTTTCTTCCTTTTCAATCGGCGATGGAAAAACAATAAAGCGAGAGTTGCTCTCTTTTCATGTCAATAAAACATTAAAAGAAATAAATTACATAACACACTTCGTGATTAATGAACTAGAGTTTAATGAATCCCAATAAGAATTTTATGCGGCACGGCGTCGGAAATTTTACCGCGTGCACACTTTAAATTTTATGATCATCCGCAGCCGACAAAGAAACGCCGTGTGTGTTCGAGGCCTATGGGGTTAGAGGCAGCGCACGGAAAGATTTGTCGGTGATGAGTCATGGTTGCTATTATAGATTATTCTAAAATAGGCCTGAATCACAATTATTGGAAGTGGAAAAGTATACATACATAGCTAAATCATTTTAAAGTACTTTTGGGAAGCCTAAAAGTGTTATTTTGCATCTTAATTTTAACAAATTTTCCATGCACTCCCCCTCCGTTATTGTAACCCCCTCCATAAGGTCGTCCTCGTTACGTTTATGATGTAGAGTAAATTGCAGAAGGTTCTGTTGTCTTATGTAAAATTTTAATCTAATTTTATAATTTGATTTCTTAAGCTTTCACAAGTCATAATTATTATGAATATACAGTAATAAATATACTGTACTCACTGTACTGATAGATTTCTACAACTATTGGAAAAGTTTACTTTGGTTTTATAAATAGAATAAGTAAATTAATTGTAACAAAGTGCATTCATAATGAAACAAATTGATGTAATTGAATGTAAAAACAATTGAAACTTAGTAAAATACATCTTTGATTTAATTTGTGTATTTTTAACCCGTAACTTTTAGTTAATAATGACCGTTTGGTTCTTTGAGAGGGGCGCCACTCCAAATCTTGCCCTGGGCGCCAATTACCCCAGGAACGCCACAGCACGTATGTGTAGCAATTTTACAAAATGAGTGTTAAGTCCAAAACGAAGAAATAATTAATACTCTGTTGGCTGTGACGGGAGTTGAAAGAAAATAATTCGACCACGCAGCAGGACCGCTGACGTGAGTTGAGCAAATTTCCAAAATTAAGTTCATATGCCTATGTTTTGAAAATAGGCAACAATTTGGGAAATAGGTCTACTCACGAAGGCGTTGAACAGCTGTCTGTGTATACGCAATATATTAGTAGAATTTGTTTGCGCCTAGTGGCCTCGCGAGTTTGCACCACTTGGCTTCGAACCAGATACTTTTATGATATTTTACGTTTTTGATCGATTTTTGAGAAACCAAGTGAGCTATAAGGTCGCGTAAAAAAACAAAATGTGCAGAATAACATCCTACATTTAAATTTTTAGAAAAAACGTTTAAACAAATTCATTCTCGTAGTAAAAATCTCAAAAAATAGTTACTTCCGGTCAAAAAACGTACTTCCGGTTGTTGGATTTTTTTGGCTAACGAACTTGTCCGAGCGACATAGACAACCAACATCTGTACCAAATTTGGACCAAATCGGACTTAAAATGCGGCCGCTAGAGTGCGAACACATATATATACATATATATAGACTATATATGATGTTTAATGACTCACCAAAACGTGTTCTCAGGACCATGATCGGTGCTCATTTGCTACTCCTGACCTTGGGTCTTACCATAAGGGCCACTGCAATAGCTCATTTTTCCTATGGAAATTCGCTAATAATATAATTTCAAATCGTACATAGGCCTACTTGTAGATGAAATATTATAAGTCGTGTTTTTTATAATTATTTTTGTTTATAAAGAGTAGAAATATCTTCATGCTATTTTAGATAAAACACTAAGAATGTTGTGCCTAAACTGGATTTCCATTGGACTACATTAAATTTATATACGTCAAACTAATTTAAATAAAGTTCCCCAATAAGAAATAATATCGCCGGTATCTTAAAACACAATTTGGTATTCCACACATAACAGTAACGTTTCTAAATATAGAATAGATTGTTATTTAATCTTTGACTAATCTAGGTTGATTCATAATACTAATAATAGTAAAGTTTATAAAGGAAACAAACTTTAAAATCTTTCAAAACCCATATATAACAAAAAGCATAACACGAACACGTAAGTGTAGCAATTTTACAAAATTAGTGTTAAGTCCAAAATGAAGAAATTAATACTCTGTTGGCTGTGACGTGGCAAAAGTTGAAAGAAAAGTATAAATATTATCATTTCAAATCATATATAGGCCTACTTGTAGATAAAATATTTAGTGGTGTTGGTGAATTAGTTGTAGTCATTGAACCATAGTGAATATTTTAAATATTTTACAACACGAACATAGATTCTTTGCTACACAAATTAGATTGAAAATTTGCCTCATGCTAGGTCAACTGCATAAGATTAACTGTATGTAACATTTCTTAATTAAAACTAATTTATCAACAAGATTATCTTGTTTCATAAGTAGTGAATTAAATGTAAATGCGATTCCAAATTTAAACAAATTTATTTGTAATGGATTAGTTTTGTCAATTTTTAAAGATAACGAGACTCTGGAAGTTTAATTAATGTGTCCAGTTCAACACAGTATTAAATTAATTGTAGGTAACACAAATGGTGGGATACTTTAAACATAATGTATGCTTACCATTCACCAAAACATAAGCTACTTATCTGGTAAGGTTTTTGGTGATACTATGCACAAATAGAAATTTTATCTACCAGCAAATTATATGATCATAGAATATGATTTATGATATGTTTGTGTTTTCCTCACTGAACTGGAAATGATATTTATAAATACCCTAGTTTAAGTTTACTGCTCGCAGTCCTTTCTTTGGTCACCGTTTAGTTGATCAAGCGCGTTTCGCCTATTGTTCAGGCATAGTCGAATCACAATAATTTTCACGGATAACACTATTCGAAACATTGAATTTAATAAAATGTGTAAAAACTCAACGTTTTACCGAAGTACATTCAAGTTAACATCAAATCGAACTAATGAACTGTACCAAATTATTTGTGTTGTGTATACATATGTTTTTTTAAATGTGTTACGTGTTTGTAGTAATTGAAGAGTATTGTATAAATGCCATTTTTCTTAAAGAATTATTGTGATTCGACAATGCCTGAACAATAGGCGAAACGAGCATCATCAACTAAACGGCGACCAAAGAAAGGTCTGCGAGCAGTAAACGTAAACTAAGGTATTTTATAAATATGATTTAGCCATGTTTTAGTGTCTCAACCCTTTCAGAATGTTCCTTTTTCTATTGTTGCAGATCAATTTCTTCTTCTTCCGTCTTCAATTTAACTTCTTCTTAAATAACTCAAAAGAATGTTTTACAAACGTTTTGTAATATTCATAAATGTTTACATATTTATTTGTTGCATAAAAACCTATAATAAGAAGAAATTCATCTACAATTTAATAAATTTAATACTTTTTATTTTTTTGCTTAGCATCTTTATGCTGCTTATGTTAATGAAGGGGGAGCAGCGTATGTCGCAGGTAAATAGGTAAATAGTAGGCGGCTTCGAAAATACCAGGTTTCAACTGTGGCAGAATGGGCTAACGACTCTAGTCCATTGGCGGATCTATGGGGGGGGGGGGGGTTGGGGGTGCAGCCCTTCCCCTTTTGGGTTATTATATTTTTGTTTAATCGTCTAAGTGGCAGAATGTTCAATTGAGTAGTCTCAGACAATACAATTTGTATCGATATTTTCACCCACTAAATATTACCAAATCTCAATAAAACAAAAACCATTGGAAAGAAAATGTTTTAAACTTCAATTTTTGTATTTAAAAATTTCTTCTAAAAAGTATATTTACATTGTAATCATCGCTGTAAAATTGTAATTGCCTAAATCTAATATTGATGCCGCGCTAGAAAGCATAAGAAAATGACTTAAACTCGTCACTTTTTAAAGGCACATAATCGTTAGACAGACTTGTTTTGAGAAGAAGATAAGGACACCACTGGATTTGTCAAGATTTTAACTTTCTACAACGATCTTCTAATCATTCGTCACTCGTATAGTTTCTTAGATATAAATTTGTCTGTAAACCCTTGCCATATTGGACAGTTTTCAAAAAATGAGAAAGCACATTTTGCAATCGATGTATCTATTACAAATCTATATGCTATGCAGAATTCGTATAATAATTTTTATATCGATTTGAAGTGTAAGTTCTATATTTACGTTTAATATGAGGAAAACCTGGTTTAGTATACCGAACAGGTATTTCCGTGAAATATGTACATTTTCAACGCCCTAGGTGCGTTAGCCGTTACCTTTTCCTGTCTGGCTGGAACTTGTTTGTGAGAATTTTGTTTGGTTGTTGTAATTTAGTGGAATAAATTATTTAAAATTTTCAAGAATACAGTTCAATTCTATGGTTTATTCTCTACAATTTGTTATAATAAAACTTTATTTTTGGGTAAAGCATATAATCCTTAATTCCTATTAAAAATGGGTGATCGTGAAATAGTCTAAAAAGACGTTTTCAAGCACTGTATTCCAAAAACCTATTCTATTTCTATACCCCCCCCCCCCCCGAGACAGCCCCCTCCTTGAAAACCGGTTGGATCCGCCCTTTAGTCACTCCGCTTCCCCTATTACTTTTTTATGAATTAGAATATAATCTGACTGTTTATTGTTCTGAATTTTGTTTTAGTACTGTTTGAAAGTAAATTAATTGTATTTGATGTCAATATTTAAATTTAAGTTACTTAAAGAGAAAATACATAAACATACATCGTATCTCTGCCAAAAGCTATTTACAGCTCCAGTAATTACAGAGTTGCATTGTTGTACTTCACGCCTCTAATCTGTTACATGACGGGGTAACATTTTTCATTAACTTTGAATTAATTTCTTAATTTTAAAGTATCTTAAATTATTTTTTGTAATGCATATTGTCCGTGGTGTTATATAATATGTCCCAACACACCTCTTACAAACAACGTATAGTCACGACATAATTTCTAGCATTCCGTCACACAATTCAGGTTGTAAAGTTAATAAGGTAATGAAATTTGAATCCGTAAAACATTTCGAGATAGAGAATTTACACAGGAGAATTTTATTACTCGATTTTACATTTTATTTACTCAATTTGTTTTTACAAAAGTAGGAGTATTAAAACTTTATTATTTTATTAGTTTTCATTCTGGGCTGAAAGATGTTAGTGATAAGTGTGTTTGAGGTTAATATTATTCTTATGAAATGTTTATGATATCAGAGCCTATTGGGTCAAAATGTAAAAGGGAATTATACGTGATACAAATAATTTACAATTTCTGTAATGATTACATGTGGTTAGTTAAGAACTACCAAAACATTAACTACTTTAATGGTTATCAGGAAAAATATTAATAGGAGTACCATTTTTATCAAAAAATTAACCGATACTCTTTGTTGATCAGCTAATAATACTACAACCATTAATCGGGAGAAAGTAATTGACCGCACGTTATAAAACTTCGTAAATAGCAATCGTGCTTTGGCTTGCAACAATATAGTTAAAATACACTATCTACATAGTTCATGCTTATCTACCTTTTAAAAGCTTTACTTCAATAGGGGTACTTGTGGAACATTCTATCAGCACCATCAATGAACAGTTACAACAGTACTTAATAGCAATTAATACTTAACACTTATAAGAAGCGAAACCGTAGTGCTTTTCAGGGCGACGCTTTTGAGCCCTAAGATTTTCTAGTTCACTGATACTAAAACAGGTTTCGCTAGCGTCAACGCGGTGGACTGTACTTCTTTCCCAGACTCGGACTGTACATTTCTCCCCAACTTGGAGTTTGGATCGTTGACACACACCCCACCCCATCATACCCCGTCACTTTCACTCGTGCTAATTTCCAATGTTTGGGATTTTTGGGTTGACACATTAGGTTCCACCCTGACGGATGGCTTTGATTGTTTTTCTTTCGGAAAAATACATACCTGCATTATCGATTTTTTCCAGACAAACCATTGCTCGGACGAAATAAATACACATGACCTTTTTTATTGAAAAATACCTCCCCTACACGGTGGTATTTTTTATTTTTCTCTATCTGCATCCCAGCTCGAAATATTAAGGATAATCGGGGAAAAAATGATAATCGATTTTTTTCGACTTTGGGAAATCGATAGACTGGTAAACTTTTTTTATGTTAATATACATATTTTAAGGTACTTATAAAAACAAAATCAGCCGTATTGCAAATTACTGTTAGTTGTAACCTACACCGACTGGGCTAATATTTTATACTTTTTATTTGCTTAACAATGTTTAAACAAATCAAAAGTTAAAAAAATATTGGTTTGTAATGGTTTATCCAGTGTAGCCTTACAATCATCTATTATAAGTAAAATATAATTGGATTAAGGCTAAAATATAACAATGCGTTTAAAATCATAGTAGGCGTAATTATAAATCGGCTAAAAGCTAACATAGCTAAATTAAATGATAATTTTATTTAGGTATAGGCCTATATTATTTCTAAAATATATTCAGCGAGTTAATATTTTCAACTGTTTCTTATTACTGGTTTGTCTATTCCCGAAAAAAAGTTTTAATATTTCACAGCTTATATATATTTGAGACTGTCTAGGTTTGTTCAAGGAAATTTTCTTCTTTCTAAAACAAAAGCTATACTGAACCGTAGTTTTGACCACTTAGGAAAAGGAGTACTTTTGACCACTTAAACGTCCGCGCGCATTATTATTCCATAAGAGCCCATGTTAATTCGGCACAACAATGGGTTGTATAGAACTCAACCTTAAGGGGAATTTTTCTTGTTCTCACAAACATGCGGTTTTTAACTATACATTTTTCCTTTAAGATATGAACTAACCATACACATAGTACGTAAACGATGTTATCAGATACGGGGAGAAAGTATGTAAATATAGATTGCCTTTCTTTTGCGAATAATATTTAACTTTTACAAATGTATATGTTAAAGAGAAGTAATATTTTTTTTGTTTTTATGTAATATGCTGTAAATATAGATTGCCTTTCTTCTGCCAATAATGTTTACCTTTTAGTAATGTAAATAGTAATGTAAAATATTTTAAAGCTGCAATTATTGGTTTTTTTTGTACGTAATTTGCTGTAAACGTAGATTGCCTTTCTTTTGGCAATGACAAGTAACTTTTACTAATGTAAGTATTTTAAAGCAGAAATTATTTCTTTGTTTTGCATGTAATTTGCTGTAGATATAAATTGCCTTTCTTACTTTCTATTTACAATGATTTATAAACTTTCAAAATGTATATATTTTAAAGTTGTATCATTGATTTATTTCGTATTTAATTAATTGTAAATATGGAATGTCTTTGTTTTGCCTACTGAAATATGCATTCTTAACATGTAATTTGTATTTTAAAAAGAATTTTAACGATCATGTCCATAAACATTTATAACATTTTCTGAATTACAGTGGGTTATATTGTAGTTTAGTAGAAATGTGTAATTTGTTTGACATAAACATTAAATTTGCAGTTGTGTAATTGTAATTTTGTTTTTTCAGTCATAATTGAAATTATAAAAATAAATCATTGTGCTTTCAACTTGATTATTTGAGTATTTTTTTAGAACCAATAATAGTTTACAAAAATACGGTTTTTATATTAGCACAAACTGAGATGTTGAGTTTGCTTTATTTTAGACAATTATTTTTTTATTAATCTCATAATATTTTAACTTTCATTAATCATTGTTTTTTACGTTAAATATATTGTTTCCATTATGGACAATTTCAAGAGTCTGTGCAGCCTTATCGCAATATTGGATCTTTGTTAAATGCAAAGCGGAAGCAGTCGGAATGACTTTATTTTTGGCTTAAATTATATCTGTCGGCCTATTTAATCCTTATGGGGCAAAATCCAACTTGGAGCTATATAGTCCTACAGAATTTTGACACTTCGATATTATCTACTGGGGTTGGGACGGTTGGGGGTGAAAGAGAAAGTTGTTCGTGTGTGTTGGCGAGAGAGACAGATATATTCGCCGCTCGGCTGGTGCATCGAAATTAAAAACCTTCCAATTCATTCCTCACTCTCGGTCTCGGCAGCCCGCAAAAAGACTGGTGGCGTTCGGAGTGAATTTTTTGTAAACTACCAACTACTGTTCCCTTTTAGTGCATAAGGTTTCGCTTCTTATAGTGTTAAGTATTCATTATTAATAGATACTTTCATCCTTTAAAATTTTAACTGTTAATCATCGTACATACTTGCAGACTGTGTACGCAGACAGTCGGCGGACAGTCGGCAGACTAGCTGGAAACATGGCCAGATACAAGCGAAAACACCGTTGAGACAGTCGGCCGACAATGTTTCCGCAGACAAGTCTGCAAGTGTGGACGAGGCTGTAGAACAGAAAATAATAGCTCCCAACAGTAAAAAACTTACTTAAAAAATGTCTCTATTTGAGAAGATGTTTTTCAAATTAGTACTAAATCTCTTGTGTTAGCGGCAGCCTGGTCACACGAGGCTGATTTACCAGCAGCTTGAATCAGCCGCGTTTATCAGCGCGGCTGGTTAACGCGAAAACATCGCTCCACGTAGCTGGCTATCGGCTCTTTCTGCATGAGTTGTCTGCCGAGATGGATGTGTTTATTAACTGTTCCTGGTTTTTAAGTGTCATAGATATCGTCAGTGGCAATAAGTCGTAATACACTACGGTTACTGCAGTTGGGTGTTCGGGAGTCGGAGCTTATATACAAAATGTTGCTTACCAGGTTTGAAGTGGATTCCCTTCCACAAACAACTCTACGCCAAACTCTACCCCTAGCTTCGGTTGGTATACGTCTTCAGACCCTTCTCCGTTTTTCAACGATTTCTTAATTTAATTTACTTCGACCCCTATGAATTTTTTAGAGATTTTATTTTCTCTTTCAACTGGCCTTTGGATAAACGGCCAAACCCTTTGCCATTCAAATGCCCAATCGAAGTACTTAATGTGGTATCCCTCGCATCTCGTTTCAAATAGTTTTCATTGGATGTGCCCCACAAACACTCATACGTTTTAAACACTTCTAAAAATCGAATCACCATGTCTGTTGTCCACTTCTGTTCTACTTTCACCGACATTTTGACATATACGCGCTCTCAATGACAGCTTGTAAGCAACTATGTAGTTCCAAGAGCGTTCACCCGATCACACGGCGCTGATTCGCCAGCGCTGACAGGTCACGTGACCGTTTTTCATCGCCAGCGCTGGCAATATCAAACATTTTCAAAGCCGCCAACGCGCGTTGAATCGTCAGCATGAAGCCAAAGCAAAGCGCTTGGAAAGTGATCACACGAGGCTGATTCGCCAGCGCTGATAAAAAAAAAGCAGCGTTAACCAGCCTCGTGTGACCAGGCCTTTTATGGGAGTGTCTATCTATGCTGGACATCCTACACAGTTGCTCAGGATTAAAACTAATTGCCGACTGTAATGTGCTACGCTAATCCTCCTCTTCTTCATTGCCATACTTTAAGCAAAGACGTTGGTTGACTTTTACTTAAATTTTTTTAATAAAGAAAAATCAATTTATTTCTTTGAAGGCGCAGCCTTAAAGCACAGCCTTAAACTTAAACAACTTAAATTGTTATAAACGGCTGATTCATTTCCGTTGCTTGCCTACTAGGACTATTTAAAAAAAATGAATTTCTAGTAGGCCTACTCAAATGTTTATAGTTAGGAATTACTCCGGGCACGGTAACCACAAAAAGAAAAGAGTTTTAGACAAACCTAGAATCCTCAATGACTAATAACTCATTAATTTGTTACGAACAAATCCGAAAATGTGGCTAAGAGGTTTCATACTGAATGACGACTTAGTAGGGCTACGTGGTGTTACCTGAGTGTAAAATTAAAAAAAAAAAAAAAGACTATTGCATTGACTATAATGAACACAAGACAACTGACCTAACACAATCCAAGACCTGAGCCTAATAACAGATTTGACCTTGTATACTTTGTGCGACTTATAATTAATTATGTTGACATTACCGAGGCAAACCAGTTTATAATAGGTCTGTACTTATAATTTGATTAAATAACTTAAAGTTTACAGTAGAAACGTCGTAATAAATGACGTGCACGAATTGCCAGTTTCCTTTTGTAAAGTTTCCACCACATTAGTTCCACTTATACCAAACGATTGCGTACTACACAGCGTTCATTTACTAATAGAAGCACATTGCTTCATACTTGTTGACATTAAACCAGTTTGTTATGCATAAATAAATCGTATCTTAGGTTCTTTACGTTAATGCTAAATTGTATTTTTGCCATTTAAAATATTACACGAGAACATTATTGGTATTTATAAATGATGAATTAATCTAATACATTTTCGTTTGCACGTTTTTGGTTTCTGTAAGCTGTCAACTTTACTGTCGCTGATGGACTTCTTTCAGTCGCTCTTTGTCATATTCTATCTACTGCTACATGTTCTGGAACATAATTTTGGATCATAATTTTACAGCGTAATGATTTTAGAACAATGATTATAACATCAGCTCTTTGAAATAAGTGTGTTTACACTTTTTGGTAATGACGTTATAAACAATAAAAAAACAATATTTTTGGACAGACAGAAAATATATTATTGTGTCACAGCAATTCTGTACTTTTCTCTTTTAAGAAATATATCCCCTTTCGCAAAATTGTTTGAAACTCAATAATGAAATATACATATTTACTGTTTCTATGCACATCTTGTAATTCTTATCAAAACATACTAAAACTCACCAAAAGATTAAACATACCGTATTGTTTTGCATTTTATTATTTTTTTCAGTTTGAATAAAAAAAAATAAGTAGGCCAACATTCGCTCTTGGTACAGGGTCAAAATAACGGCTCCTGATTTGTGCTGTCTTCATTTTCTAAGCAAGACATTACCTATAGGCCTACAGATGATATTTAACGGGTTTTTTTCTAACTGCAGACCTTTTTCAGGTCTCAAATATACAGCACCAGTCAAATTAAGGTCATTTACATTAGAACAATATACATTTTGAGAGTTGAGTGGTTAGATTAGTCCCTTAGAAGAGAGCCCATCGCCATGCTAAATTACGCAAACATCTGTAAACATACATACTATACCCAAGCGATCTGTAGTTCCAACTGAGATTATGTTGCCAAGTCGACGGTAAGGACGAGGGAAAAGAAGTGACTTTCTATGAAATAGTGGTTTGATGTGATAAACATCTTAATTGTTTTTGACTCACACGAGTTACTCTTTTCTTATTCTCGTTAGATATATGCGTAAAATACCCTTTATCCGTGGTTTAGAATTAGACTTACATTTCTTACCATATTCCGTCAGCCTCTATAACTTTAATAAAATATGTGACCATAAGAGCTGTAGTAGTAGCTGCACATAAAGCTATTAAAACCAATATAATTACATTATGTCATTTTATTGTATATGACTTACAATACATCAAGATATTTCTAATCTATTTAATACCTTTCTTACAAAACTCTCTAGTAAATAATTGTAATAAATATGTACACATATTATTTCTGGCCTTCTTACCTTAAGACGTCAAGTAAAATTCATTCTTTCTATTCTATTTTGTTGGAATATATACCAGGGGGAAATCCAAACTAGTCTGAGGGAAATCCCACACATTTATGTCATCATAAATATATAATAAAATATATGTTGTATTTATAAATAATAAACGGTATCAGTTAACTGACACAAACTTTCTCCCAACTTACTGTAGTCAAAATAATATTGTTTTTAATCATTTTATTTACTACTTTTTAGAACAAAACAAAAAAATAATATTCTACCTACGTCAATCGTATAAAAAAGTTATTGTCCCAGGCGGGATTTGATCGCGCGACCTTTGAATTACTGGCCGTCTTCTCTACCGTTGTGCTATCCCTTGCGGCCGTTGCCGTGATGCTAGATTGACAACATAAACTTGTTTATTTTTTAACATTTCCCCATAATTATGAAACGCCGAAGTTTTGATAAAAGCGGATGGTGTCATTTTGTTTGGCATCTTAAGCACTATAAATACTGAAAATTTGATCAAAATCGTTAGAGCCGTTTTTGAGAAATTTGCATTTTTGTCGTTTTTTATTGGTTTTTAGGGGTAAATTACCCTTAAAAATTAAAAATTCCAAAAAATGAAAAAAACGCCTGGAGATATTAGGGTTTAGTACCTACATACCAAATTTCATGAAAATCGGACCAATAGTGTCCCCTCTGGTCGTGTATACATACTGACACACTGACAGACAGACACCACGTTAAAAACACTTTTTTGGGTTCAGGGAGCACCAAAACAAAAAATTCCACTAAAAATATTTTTGGGTTCAGGGAGCACCAACACAGATAATTGCACTAAACAATTTTTTGGGGTTCTGGGAGCACCAAAACAGATAATTCAACTGAAAATTCAAATTCGAACGTTTTTACGAAAACAATACTTTCTCCATATACTACGTATAGGGTGGAGAAAGTAAAAAACAAAATATGAATAACTGAGCTAGATCAAGTCGGTGTGAATAGCTGCATTGCTATTGTTGGGTTTAAGGTTGTAAAATAGTTTTTTTTTAAGTTCTAGTTATTAAGATTGCAATTTTAATGACACATATTTTGGTTGGTCAGTTTTTAATCTTTTAAGCGAAATTTAGATGATATTATTATACCTCATTATTTTGATAATAGCTATCTCCACAATGTCAAATAGGATTCCAATTTAACAAAGTTAATGACAAATAAAATAATAATTAGTTTTTTTTTTAAGAATTGAAATTTAACACAATTGTTACAATTTTTTTCCAAACGCGTTTCTATGAAAATGTCGCCATCTTCAATGGTGCACGAGCAACAATAAATAAACGACATACTTTTGTAAGTTTAAAACTTGTTTCACAATTTCATATTTTATCTAATTTCGACTCTAGTTGAACAATTAAAATGTATTATTATCACAATATTTAACACAATTAATTGTATTAATAACGATATTTTGTTAATTGACGTAACGAAACAAGTTCAACGTACTTCAATCTGCGTCCTTATACTTAAATTAATTTATTTCCCGCAGGACACAGTTTACTTTAGTAAATACCAATAATATCCCATAAGTAAAACATTCTGACTGCATTGATGAAAGAGCGTTACATTTTACACGGAAACTATGATGAATTATCTTGTTGTAACCACTGTAATCAAATTTCGTTTATGAAAACAGATTAATTTTACAGTCATCTTGACAGGTCGGTATTCCAGTTATTTAAGGTTCAAGGTAGTATAGAATTGGATTCAGTTGGGACAATTTAGTAAGGTGTAATTTATTTCTAAGAAAAATCTTAATGAAAGAAATAAGCTTCCGAGAAATGTATGTAATCATTTTTCATAAAATATATTTTCAAATTGAGCGATTGAAACATAAATATTTTCAAACAATAAAGTTCGGTATGAATTTACGTATATAAAGCCACCAGACATTCCTGACTAAGCAACTGGTTTAGATTTTGTCCAAGGTTGTCTAGGTCTATACCCAAACTGTAACTTGTGTTAAATGTTTAATTATTTATGCCAAGAAACAAGTTAGTAGAATACGTTTTAAACTGTAAAATAAAAACCTCGACTAACCACTATGGAACCATAGTTCACAAAAGGATACCATGTGGTTCGTTGGTCAGCGGTAGATTTTTATGCACAAGAAAAGAGTACGTACAGTACTCATCTTTACCATTACTAACTCCCCAATCTCAGGATATACACGTAATTATTTCTTGAAACAAATTCCAATTAATTTGATTTATTAAAAGATTTTTCTTCCAATTAAATCAGAGAAAATAAACATCGCACTGTTCTAGATGAATAAAGATATGCTTATGCTTGAAGATTTGTTTGCTTAATATTCAATTAATAAAACTATAAGCACATGTTTATACTTCTAAGACATCTTACACAAGGTAGCATAACTGAACATTTCAAGTATTTGCTTAAATTAAGTAAGCATTCTTTCTTCTTCTAATAAGTAAAGTTTAGTAAATTATTGCATTTACTAGCATCTTCATAAAAGTGGTTTCTTCATCTCATAGTTGAAGGCTATAAAAAGTCCACATAAGTTGCGATTATGGACGCTTGATGAATCTTCGATAATTTCAAGTGTACCTGTAAAGAAAATATTTTGATAATCATTCTGACACAAAATTATTCTATTACTTTTAGTAGTTAACGATACTTTTCAGTAGTTAATTAAGTAACTACTTTTAAAGGAAGTCAGCAATAAAATTTAAAATATATACAAACTGTTACATAGTAATAAAATATTCATTATAAATTTACTATTAAAACTATGTGAATAAGTAAATTGTTTACTATATTAATGCTTACCTACAGTTTATTGGAACAAATCAGTAATTTTGCAAACAAGAAACAACTACCGTAATGATAACACAAATATACAACTTTTATATACAGTAATTCAGTAACTATATAATAAGTATAACAAAAGTTGTAATTTGTTTTACACTGTTAAAACAACATTATAATAACCGAATGGATTACATAGACATAGATGTCATCAACTATTAAATCATCTTAAAAATAAAAACATAATAAGTGAAACTAGAATTTGTTTTGCGGGTGTTGGGACTTATATAAAAACAAGTCTTCAATTTCACAAAAATAGCTTTAATTTTATTAGTAAACACTGCTCAAACGATATCTAACAGTTTTATGCAACAGGCAATATATAAGGAAATTACAACAGTTCATATTCTATTAAAAATACTCATGACCTATAAAATCAATAACAGCTGACAACAGCCGTACCAAACAAATCCTTACAGTATAGGCTAGCAGATGCTTTATTCATCGAGTAGTATCTTCTAGCATAACCTTGTAGTTAAAACAGATGTTGAACGACTTTTTTCTTTTGCTTACTATTTGCTTATAAGAATATCCTTAATTTTTGTTCATCAGTGCCATTGAATCCTCACATTTATGCCTCTGGCTGCTTTGTCTTCAATTACTTACAGACTGGCCTATACTACCTGCAAAAGACATAGAAAATCTCAAAGTAATTACCTACAAAAAATATTTAGACTTGTTGTGATATAATATACTAAATCTTTACTTTAGTTTTGAACGAAAACTTTAAATAGGTTACTGTTAATTTGTTATTCTGTGTTGTGTTAGGTACTGTAATTGTGAAACGTAATTATAATAGAAATGCATATATAAGTTTTATCGAGATTATGTTGAAGATAGTTAGTAAATTAAGGATACAAATTAATTTTAATGCAGCTTGTTTACATTATGATACACTAGGGTACAAATACACAGGCAGCGATGCTATGCGACGCGACGCGAAGCGATACTATCAAACACGTATTAACATATGGCATAAAACACACAGGGCGCGACGCGATGCGACGCGACGCGATGCGACGCGACGCGACGCGAAGAGGCGCGACAACCTATGAAACAAATCAGTTTGTTTTTTTCAAGCGACTAGAAGCGATAGCGTTGTGTGTTCAGTAGCCGAGATGGATGGTGAGTTATTAATTAATGAGATGTTTTCAAAAAACCCGATTTGGGAATCAAAACATATAAATCACAGAAACAGAGGAGTGGTAGACAAGATGTGGACTGAAGTAGCTGCTGCTCTATCCAGTACAAGTAAGTTTAATGTTTCTTAACAAAAATGGATTTTTTGGCGTTTGCAAGCATTTTTTCAAAAATTCCTCAAAAATAGTAAATGAACCCCAATCCAAAAGTGTTCCGTAGTTTTTTAGTAGAGAAAGGTTCGAAAATTTTATATATGTCAGTAAAAAATGATTGATGAAAATTTACAAAGTTATTAGCTCAAGAAACACAAAATGTTCAGTTACGAAAGGTAAAAGTTCAAATTTAGGCCTACATAAAAAGTAGTAAACATTTTTTTTCAAAAAAATTTACAAAAGTTTCGTAATTTAGTTCTTAAAAGAACTGTATACAAATATTTATCAATTTCAAATTTCTTATTTTGAAAACAAAAGTTTTTATGTTTCCCACTACAAGATTTCTAACAAAACTAGGCCTAGTTTGAATAGTAATTTAGGAATATATCCTTTGCCCAAAAATATGACGTTCTGTGTGAAAACCCGTTAGAAGTGCCACTTCGGGAGCGTTAGAAAGTCGAGTTTTGAATTTCCTACTTGTCAGTATTTCTCAGCACTGTAAAAACAAAACCGTTAGAGTAAGTATGGTTTACTTTACACCAAACAAATGATTGAACTTTGGTCTATAAATAGATATAAACAAGTCTCTTCAAATAATTCGAATTGTAAGAGGAACCTTATAGTTGTAGTTCCAAGTCACTTCGCGTCGCATCGCCCTCTATGTGTTTGGCTATCGCGTCTAGTCGCATCGCTTCGCGTCGCGTCGCATCGTATCGCGTCGCATCGCTGCCTGTGTATTTGTACCCTATTACGTCGTATAGTCTACAACGTTCCGCTGAGCATGTTTTATCTAAGGTTACGTCAATGATTAGTTTTAAACTTAAATACAGCAACAACAAAACGTAGTATTTTATTTTATTTTTCAATGTGTTTTATAGGATGTATTTTTGTTTAAAAAATCCAGTTATTTTTAACACTCAAACCAATAACAAATGCAAGGTCACCACCGTACAAATTTGAATGATAAAATGAATCAAGTTCTTTTATAATGTAAGGAATATGAACCAATCAAGTCAAGCTAATTTAATTAGCTGGTTTTAATTTAAAATGAAAGCGATATGCCACCAGAAGAAGTTACATGGGCATGGGAATGATAGAGAAAATCTACAGCTGTTTAGTGTAGACTATTATTCAAAATTTCTAAAACATCAATCATTGGTTAAAACGCTATTACTGTAATATTCCAGCAGAATTTAAATTACACCCTTGTTACAAAGAGAGTCACCAGTCGCTTATGGTCTTTCTAAAAACTTCAATATGAGATAATAGTTTGAAAAAGTAATTGGGTTTGGAGAAGTATCATTGAGCGGAAATGATCAAATGTACTGAACTCAATTACCTATTCTTACTATAACATAAATTCAGAGTGATCAAAAAGTCAATTTAAAACCAAGTTACTGTTAGGTTTTAAATACAACATTGAAACCCATAAAAACTGTATAGGCAATTCCTTAAATAATTGTAGGAGAACATAGAGAGAGAATCAAAATGTGTAAATGTAAATCAATTTAAATTGAATATGACAATCGACAACAAGCACCAGTAGGTATGAAGTTTTAAAATTAAGGGAGGAAATTGAAAGTTTGAACATCTTAAATAATAAAATGAAATGTTTGTCCTTTAGTGTGTTTGTGCCCAACTAAATCTATGCCGTAGGTTTACGTAAGGGTGCCCAAATGCACCTACAAGTAGGATTTTTAAATGTCACGTTCGTTATCGAGTAGTGAGAGAAAAACTGGAGGTAAAGTGATGTTAGGTGTTGTCCCCATAATTGTAAAGATGTGTGAGTAGTTGTATGTTCCTTTCTCACCCAACCCGTTTGATGGTTTATTTTACCCAAGGCATTTAGCATAGCAATTAATTAGCACAAATGTGAGGTAACGCTGTGAAAATTATATCGATTACTTGCGTTTGATGAGTGAAAATTCGGTAGTTACCTTAATGTGTTATAAACATTCCATTTGCCTGATTCTCATAAGACAAGAGAGCTGAAATTGGCATTTTCGTTTTTTAAACCTAAGCAGAATACGCAAGAAAGCTCGCGTTTTGATTACTAAGGTGTGAATATTGGGTAACTACCGCTGAAACAATCTATATTCAATCTTAGAATGCCGATGAAACTAGGTTGAAATTTGGTTATCTTAGTCGCTAAAGGATTCTTATGACAAGTTAATCTTTCCGTTTCGGTGACTTGTGGATAGCTACCCTTATAAAATAAAACTAATCTACAAAATTCTCACAAAGCTAATAAACTTACAGGCAGTTTTACTTTGTAAGAGATAAGTAGGAAAACTAAACCACTCATATTTCTATTAAATTCATCTGAACAGTATAAATAGGGATAGCTACATATAACGATTGATTCTCAATATTTATTTCATTCTCTTACTCTTATCAGTAGGAACCTGTTAGTAAAAGTAACACTTGTAGCACACCATATTGATAGGTTTTTAAAGCTCTATTTGGGTTCAATGTATGTCCATTTCACAATAGCGCACTGATGAATTGGGCTATTTTGTTTAGGATTTAGGGTAATTTTATAAACTGATAAAAATAACCAGTTACTTCTTGAAGATCTTGTCTGTTCTGTATTGTTCACCCTTTTATAAAATGTTTCACCAAATCTGTTGTTCTTGTGACTTTAGAAGGGAATCTTATGTGTTTTGTCTCTGTCAATTTGATCCTTATTTGACCAAGTTCATTTGAACAAATTTATACAACTTAAATTATTTTTAATAAGCTTTAAAATTGTGTACCACGATCCATACTTCTGCATTTTACATTCTTAACTCTTGTCTTATCCTATCCCCACAATTTCAAAAGTGGCAATTAAGGACTAATGAAAGCTATTGATGTCCCAGAATATTACTAAGCGTTGTAATGCATCTAATCTAGTAAAAACAAAGGGCCCTTAAACTGAATTTTTTAACATGCTTTATAATAATATGTGTGATATTAGTATATTCATCTGGATCTTCAATACCATTATTAGTTAAAAGTATGTAGGAGGTTTTGTCTTACATTTACGTTCTATATATATAACTTATAAGGCCTATATCTCATTTTTCATCGATTTATAT
>JAGFPH010000383.1:404565-416836 GCA_018207615.1 Philaenus spumarius | reverse complement strand
AAAAAATAAACGAAATAAATGGTTTTAAATTTAACATTGCTCTTACTGGATTAAATTCAATATAAGTACGTATTTTAAGGCAATGTTATAGTCATTAAAACACTGTTAAAATTGAAAAACAATTCAAGTTAAATCACTATACGTTCATGGACCAAAACTAAAAGCAATTTATTTATTTTAGCAGTTTCATATCAGCCATAACTTTAGAAAATTCACTTAGCGCAAATTGTAAAGCACCACACTTAAACAAGAGTAAACTAATTAATTATATTATGTTTTATTCATACATAATATTCTGTACATTGAATCTTTATAATCTAAAATCTTTCAAACTTAAATAAAATTCACAAAAGTAAAAAGGCATTGTAATTGATCAGTACGTAGCCTACTGCCTTTGGATTGTATTTTTCACAAATTTACGTATTGTTAGCCTACGTTTTATACAAAATAATTTGCAAGTGTAATTTGACTACCTCCTCAACAGAGATAAAAATAAACAAAATATCTCCTCCACAGCATATGCAGCTGTGGTTTTTAATATTTACATTAAACCATGAATAAATAGTAGTACTCTTTGAACTTACCTTTATTTGTAACAGACACATTGTGACAGACCCAGTTAAGAATATGTAGTACGTTAAAAAAAAGTATTGAATATTACTTGTACTGAAATGTTGAAATATTAACAAAGTCTATTCAATAAAAACAGTAGTTCCTAGAGAAGCTCATTTCTACGAGTCAATTTTGCAAGTTAGTTGATATAAAATGGCCCTGAAGTCATCAGAAATCTATATAAATAAACCTGTATTGTAAGTCATAACACACTAAACTTCAAATACAATAACGAACTTAGAGAGTAGAATGATTTAGAAATATCAAAATTATATTCAACCTACAAATTTCTTCCTAACACAGTCCTAAGTCATTGTTTGTAAAATAAAATATAACTAACGATGAAAAGGTATTGTACTGATCAGTTCTAACTTTAGTAAGCGTAGTAATTTTCATATCGTAAAGTAATTTCTAAATAAAAGTCTTACTATCTAGCCCTAGTAAACTAATTCTAATAACTTTTACATCTTATCAAAGGCTAGTCTCAGTTTGAACACTTTTTTCCAATAAACGAAGCTAACTGGTCAATACATACTCGAAGATAAAAATTGCAATACATTGTTGTTTATTAATCTGTGCAATCTTCCTTGAATTACAAACCACTGCAATTGAATTATCTTCCTTCAAAATAATACGTTCTCCATAGGCAATAGGATAAAATATAGGTAATCATCCGTAATTTATACATTTATCCTCGTCTTAATTCTAAAATTATTGTTCGCAAGAATAGAATTATTACTGCCTTAGTATAGTATGTGCTTTAGTATTAAAAATAGTGTGATAAATAAACTAATATATTATTGTTAATAACACATTATTATATTGTAGGCCTATATTTGCAACAATACTATAATAGTTATGCAGATAGGCTATATGTATGGTTGTACACATATGCGATATGTGATATATAAATAAGCTAGAATATTGTTTTTGATTAAAATGAATGAAATATTATTACATAACATTATTAAAGATTCAGCTGAATCAAGTAAGATTTCATATTATAGTTAGCGTAATTTTTGCAATTTTACTTATTTCAAAAATAATTAAGAAATGGTTTGTTTCGTTGCGTTTATATACACTATTAAACCTATTTGTGAGGTTCGTTTCAGAAATATATCAAAGATAATCGCAAGTTTATGTAATCTAACAATTAAATTTCTAGGCTATACAAACTTATTCCCGAAGTCGAGATTTGTAAAAAAAAATGAAAAACGTTAGTTAAATATTGGATATTAATTCATATACCATACACACTGTAGAACTATTAAACAAATCAGCTTTTCGGCAAGATTTTTCTCAAATCGGCTATTAAAGACACGAATGCGGATTTTGGGGTAAAATTTTAATAAGTTTTACTTTATTGATGTAGACATACTAACAGGATTGATTCAGACATACATTGCCTAGGGGGGTTTTCCATCAGACAACCCTTATTTTTATGTGATTCAATAACTGAATAATTATTCAACAGATAGGTTACATGACGGTAATGTGACTATTCTTATTCGATTATTATCAAATGTTTTTTTTCCAGCTCGCGCACCGAAAACGTTGTTAACAAAATTAAAACTAACTATACACATAACACAAACACTCATACGAACCATCGATTGTACACTGATACATAATATTATAAGTTCAAGTTAGAACTTGGCTATAATCTTACTTTAGCACTTTCTCGCGATTGAGTTTAAACTTGTACTTAAAGAGTAGGTTGTTTAAACTTTATCTTTGATTTTAAATTCGACAACACTTTTTTTGAGAATGAATGCAGAGTACAGAATGCTAAATTGTCATTGTTTGCTTAAAACTTAATTATAGATTGTTTATAAGTAATTAGTCGATAGACCTAACCTGAATATTTTGATAACTAAAACTGTTTTCAATTACAGAAACGTTAAGAAATAAATAAAAATGAAAACTAAGAATAATGTAAACAGTTACTTGATCGTGTAATATTTAAAGTGAATATTCCATGTTCAAACAGCCCTGCTATGATGTACCACCTAAACACTAAATGCTATCTCCACAGGGTATACAGTAACTGACACTGTCGACTATCTTGCCTAGAATGGCATAGAGTGACTAAGAACTCTCCCACCCCTTGCCCCAATCGTTATCATTCATATGTTTTGACATATTATTTTCTGAATTTTGACAATGCTGACGATCATAATAATTAAATGTGAAGGAAACAGTGTATCAGTAAGGTTTGACAATATTTTCCTCTTAAATTACTCGTACAAGTGAAAGTACTGACACACATTTCAAGTTGTAAGCTTATTACTTACTAATGTCTTATAATAGGCCTAAATGCATTCAGTCGTTAACAAAATAATATTGTATAACATTAACCTGTCAACCACTAAACAATAACTGTTTACTGTGAATTAAAAGGACTAATGATTCTTCGTAATATCTAAAGGTGGATTTACACTGGTCACTTTCAAGGTGAATTCATCAGCAATTCGTTTTTATTTACACGTTTTATAGACAGTGAAACGATAATTTTAGGCGAGGAAATAAAGCACTGGACCTACGATAATTTTACCAGTAAGACGGATCGAGGTGCGGTTTTTTGTATTCCGCCAGGAAAGTTTGTGACCCCATCCGGTCGATGAGAAATGAATATTGCATCGGTGCGTAAGAAAAATGCATTTTCTTTAAAGTGCATTCAATGAGCGGATTAATGAAAAAAATATACCTCCGTAAATAATGACAGAAATGGGCTCAATTTTGGTACTTGGGGTGATTTTTGGGGTTGCTGAACACGAATATAATATCGGCGATGACCCCCGGGCTACCTGGGACCCAGGATGGGTGATATCCACGTCATGTCCTGGAATTTTCCAGTGTAAGACGTTTAAGTAACATAGACATTTGAAATTCACATCTAACAAAAATAAAGAGATTAACAAATAGTGATAATTAATTAATTTTATTAAATATATATATATATATTAAATGGTTGGCCCAATCACAAAAATATTTTGCCTGCACAAATCAGAAGTTACTGGAATGTTAAAGATGAGCTTATCATTAATAAAGAAATAATATTTAAAGGTACATCATTAGTAATACCTAAATCAATGAAATATGAAATGTTAAATCGTTTGCATTATTCTCATAGTGTTATAGTTAAAACTCAACTTAAACCTAAAGATTTTATATATTGGCCTAACATAAATAGTAAAATTCAAGATTTTGTGTATAAATGTGAAGCATTTAATATGTACCCAAAAAATGTTCAAAAAGAGCCTTTAATGTTTCATGAACTTCTAAATTTACCTCGGGAGGAAATTGGCGTAAATATTTCAACTTGAAGAAAAATATTATTTGTTAGAGATTCTTTTTTCAAAATTTCCAGAATTAATTAAGCTAGCTAAAATGACAAGTGAAACAATAATAAAGCGTTTAAAAGAGATTTTTAGCAGACATCGTAACCAAAAGTTCTAATGTCTGATATGGTACTCAATTTTCAAGTGAGATATTTGAACAATTTGCTCTAAAATTTGATTGTATGCATAATACTAGCAGTCCGAATTTCCCTCAGTCTAATGGAATGGTAAAACGTGGAGTGCAAAGCGTACAAATCTTTAAGAAAATGTAAATATGACAAAAAAGATCCCTATTTAACTATATTATAATATAGAAATGCACCAATATCAAGCAATATACAATCGCCAGCTGAGATTCTCTGTAGTAGGAAATTAAGAGGAATTATTCCATGTAAAGAAACAAATTTTAAACATGAAATTTATAAAAGAATTGTTACAAAGGCAAATAAGCCAAAAAAAACTTATTTTGATAAGAAAACTCGAAAACTAACAGATCCATCTGAAATTTTTCAAAATTTAGTGTTAATAAAACATAATGATAAATGGGTAAAAGCTAAAATAATAAATAAAAATAATCGACCTAGATCTTACATTGTCAAGTACAAAGGTATTGCCACTTAATAATGATTTGTTGCAGAATTCAAATAACCATTTATGTAACACTGATAAAACTAATGCTAATGTAAAAATTCAGAATTGGTCAGAAAAAGTCCTAAAATTTCTAATAGCACATACCGTAAATCCACCAGTGAAATACCCGTCATAAAAAAAATAAAAAATTGTAAATTGAAACATGAATTATGTATATATTCTAGTAAAGGAAAAAATTATTAGTTTATATTATTATGAATTATGTTTATGTTGTGTCATATTATTGTTATTATGTGTTATGAATGTAAAATAATAGCAGTGTATTATTCAAAACATCATACTTATTATGATGTTTATTACTATTATTACTAATGCAAAAAGAGTGTATGCTAATTTAGTAGATTTATTCAAAGTTGTAAAAAAACTATCTTATTTTAAAACAAAGGAGTTGTCATGTGATAAGGATACTGTAGGCCTATGTACCTTAGGCAAATGAACTTTGTACGCTAAGAGTCAACCAGTCTTAATAAAGTAGTCAAACCATACAGACATGTCTTTTGATATTTAATAATTAGCCCAGTCAATAAAGGTTTTGTGTCGGAACTAATTAGTGAAAAGCTGATTTTGTCATGGATGTTAGTTGATTATATAAGGAATATTTTCTGAAAAGTCCCCGCCCCTCCCCATCTTGCTTCCCCCCTGCCCCCCTTAAAGTTCACTTTTGAAATACTTTTTTATTTTGTCAATATCTAAGAGATAAGCAGCGATAGAGTCATTTTTATTTCGTTATTGTAATCCTTATAATATTCTCTATCAAAAATGTTTATTGCGTTTAAGCTATAAAACAATTATTTACCATGTTAAAATTTTAACTTTCTATTACAATAATTACATGTTTAGCAATTTTGTATTAATATGATACAAGCTATGGAAAAATTGCACAAATAAAACTTTTAGGGTATTTTGCAATCTTTATATTGATATAAGTTTTATAAATGTCAAGTGCAGACAGTTGACTTAATCGGCCTGGCAAAGGGAGATGGCGCGGCGCGGAGCGTACGAGTACTCGCGGGCCGGATCAGCCCGTTGGCATATCAGCGGTCAATTTGCAGTAAAGGACTATTGTTTGGACTTTTATTTGTATAGCTGGTCTAATTATGGGTATTACAATGGTAAAATAGACGTAAACATTTATTTTATTTTTTCATTATTTATTTATTTTCTGGTATTTATTATTGCAGTGATAAACACACAATATGATTGCTTTTAGCCAAGCCAATAAAGGGAAAAAATAGGTCTTTTTTGGATATAATTAGCGAAAAGGTGAAATTTTATTTATAAAATTGTTAATGTTCTTTATATTAGGAGAGCCAGTTTTGGTTCGGAGGATATTCCTAACCCTAAATTATTAAGGCCGTTCCATTATCCATCAAATATGGATAAACTATGCCCCGGACTGGCAAAAACCGGCAAGTGTCAAGCAGCAGAACATTTTTTGTTTACTGTCAATTTATTAATACGCCAATTTATTAATACTGTTGGTAGCGCTTGGGCCTGAGAACCAAACAATCTACTTTTGAAAACCAGTAACTGGACGATTACATGGAAAAGTGTATTACAGTATTTCCAAAATAATCAATAAGTTGAACGACAAAAGGTAGCTTAATCTGTTTGCTTATGCCATAACAGGTTGTGACACAACATCTTCTTTCTTTGATCTGGGAAAAATAAAATCTTTGGACATTTTACAAAAGTCAGAAGAACCTCAAACACAAGCGTCGGTGTTTTTATGTTAAGATGATTCCAAAGAAGAACTGAAAACAAACGGGGAAAATTTTAACTTAACAGAAAAAGCACATGAACTTCAAAGAAGCTCGTTACTTGCAAAAAATCTAATCTAAGGTCAAACTTCGACCTTGCAAAGCATCCCCCCCTCCTCATCAGCATTTGTTCAGGGTTTATTTGCAAGTGCAGGCATGGCTTGGTAACAGATTGGATGCTACAGTTTGGAGTTGGAAGATGGAAAAGATGAAAGAAAATGGAGGGGTTGCAGGAAAGCTTTAAGGCTCGGCTCTCCACATTCAAAACTACGATATTGGGTACCAATTTCAATGTTAAATAACCAACACATACCTTCACTATTAAGCATATTTTTGTGCTGTTTTTGTTAAAAAACAAAAGCTGTATTTTTTTTCTTAAAGTAAAATAGATTGTGGGTGTTGATTGCAAAGGATTTTTGCAATATCTTTTTTTGCAACTGAGAAAAAAATTTATAAAGTTTACTATTTTTTACTATTTATATCATACGTTTATGAAAACAATAAAACGGTTTCTGAAAATGTATTCGGCAATCAACATCCGCATATGACAGTACTTCAAAATGAAACCAAATTTTTAAATTTTTTCCACGAATTAACGGAAAAAATGACTTATTCTGTAGCATTGCTCTTATGGGAATCAGATTCAATATGGCGGGCAGGGAAGCGCCCCCTTAACACCAACACTAAGTTCTAAGGCTTTTGTGACTGATAACCTTCTGCACCTCGTGTCTTGCAACTGTAAGGCATCTTGTCTTAAATATTGTGGGTGTCGGAAAGTAGAACTTAATTGTTCAGCCATGTGTGAGCACTGTAATGGGCTTTCCTGTGATAACAGTCCTAATAATGTAGATGAAATAATTGATGATCAAGACGAAACTGGATTGGAATAAAACAGTAGCAAGAATGTTTCCACAGTCTTATATAAAATTGAAACTCTCTACTTTTATGTGCCAGTATTGTATATATCCCAGACAATTTTAAGATATTGTAAATAGCAATTTGAGTGATGGGTGGATGGTCCATGATGGTGTTTTGACAGTAAACAAGACATGTTCTGCTGCTTGACACCTGTCGGTGCCGGTTTTAGCCAGTACGGGACACGGCGCGGCAGGTCCATAGGTGGTGGATAATGGAACGGCCTTAATAACTTAGGGTTATAAATAATCCCCCAAACCAAAACTGGCTCTCCTAATATAAAGAACATTAACAATTTTATAAGCAAAATTTCAGCTTTTCACTAATTATATTCAATAAAGGCCTATTTTTTCCTGTATTAACTTGGCTAAATAAAATCAAATTGTGCGTTTATCAGTCCAATAATAAATACCGGGAAAAAAATAAAATAAAAACTGTATGTCAATTTTAAAATTGTAATACCCACTATTAGACCAGCTATACAAATAAAAGTCCAAACAATAGGCCTTTGCTGCAGATTGACCGCTGATATGCCAACGGGCTGATTCGGCCCGCGACGACTCGTACTCCCCGCCATCTCCCTTTTATTTGCCAGGCCGATTAAGTCAACTGTCTGCACTTAAGTTATATCTATATAAAGATTGCAAAATACCCTAAAAGTTTTATTTGTGCAATTTTTTCATAACTAGTGTCATATTAATAAAAAATTGCTAAACATGTAATTATTGTAATAGAAAAGTTAAAATTTTAACATTAAATTTAAAAATACACGGTAAATAATTGTTATATAGCTTAAACGCAATGAACATTTTTGATAAAGAATATTATAAGGATTACAATAACGAAATAAAAATGACTCTATCGCTTTTTATCTCTTAGATATTGACAAAATAAAAAAGTCTTTCAAAAGTGAACTTTAAGGGGGTAGGGGGGAAGCAAGATGGGGAGGGGCGGGGAATTTTGTGTAAATACTCCTCTTATATTATTGTAACATCTGACAAAATTTCAGCTTTTCACTAATTACTTCCAACAAAGGAATATTTTTTCCCTTTATTGACTGGGCTAAATCCAGTAACACAACATGGCGCAGGAAAAAATTCAGAAGTGTTCCATAGTTTGCACTGTAAGAACCGTTAAAAAACTGTCAGTGTTCAGAACTTTACTGCGTTATTTTACTAAATACCAACATCTGCACAAATATGGCTTTGTCATTATTTCGCGTTAACATTGAGCTGCGTCTGAAGCAAACACGCGATAAATCATATAGGCCTACTTCATTCCCAGACTTAATAATCAGTTTCGTATAGCATAGCACTGACAACAGCACTCTTTTGTTTTATAAGTAGTGCTTGGCTATTAACGTTATCAGTATGCAAATGTTATCTACAGTAAAGTAATAATTCAATGTTAGAAATTGGCAAACTTACTGTCTACATATAGGCCTAACAGGGGAAAAATGGCATTGTATAGAATTCATGAGCTTAAAAAAATACAAGAACAATCTACAGAGGGATCGTTTTATTTGTACCAACATCAGTACCTCTTTAAGTGTTAAACCTTCGTTTCTTTTACCATGATTTAAAAATTGTAACTTAAAAACAATTTTTTTAAACGTACTTAGTTTTTTCATATAAATACTTCATAAGATACTAATAGCGATTATGATGAAATCATCTAACTTAGTGTTAGGCCTATAATATATGCGTAATTCTTGTCACATATTTCTGGCATTGTCCCTGGGTTCAAACTGTTCAAAGTAAACACCAAATCACTGTTCATTTGTCTAAAATCATTTCGGTTGTCCTTCTGTGACCAAAATGGGTTTTTAATTTTAAAAATGCATATCTAAAAAATGCACATTTCTTAAAGAAATAGTACTAAATTTGTATCAACCCTTTGTAGTAGGATACTATTACCCATAAGGGGAAAAGGTAATGTTGACTTGACTTAAATATTTTTAAAATGGCGAAAACTTTCACAATTTTATATACATAGTATGATTCAGTTTCTCTTATAACAGGAAAACCAATTCAAGTGCAGTCTAAAAACATAATTTAACAGCCTAATTAGCCTAATTACATTTCAAAAAGAAGGCAACATATTTTAAAATCGTGACAGACATTTCTCTATGTTAGTCTTAGCTATGAGTATAATGCTTTAATTAAACTTGGTTAGAGTGGTAAATAAATTAATAGCTCTAAAGAATTAGGCCTACAGCTTGTAATAATACATAATATTATAGGGTTAGGCTAAAGTCGCGTTTATAATGCAATGTCGTATGGTCGTATGTTGACAGGGCAAAATTTCTAAATAGACTGAGAAGGCTGCACCCTACAGCGGCATATTTTTAGGGGTAGTAAACAATAGGAAATTGTTTTACTGAAAATAAACCTTTTAGACTTTATTTAACAGCAGACAATACTTAAATGTAGCTTAAATGCATAGCGCACGAAAATATGTTCCTTGAAAATTTGATTTACTCTTCCTATATTTTCTATGAACCTAATAGTCAATGAATTCACAACACGTAATCTTGTTACGTAGATTTCATGTAGCCTAAATTGATCTGAGGAATTGGTCATAGATATAACAATAGACATAGACTACGAAAAAGGCAGCAAAATAAAGACAAGAAGGAAAGTTTGGCTTGACGAAAATAAAAGTGGAGAAATAAACTTTACCGGAAGGGATGGCCTAAGAATAAATACTTTTCTATTGATAATAGACTCTTTTATTGGTGAGTTCAAGAAGAGAAGAATAAATAGCCTATAACGAGATTCAAGACAGGTTTGACTTCTTATCTCAATTTTATGAAAACAAGAAAGGTATTTATGAGGAATAATTGGGGGAAAAATCAACTCATCTATATACCACATATATACACAAAATTTGGTTTCTGGTTTCGTTGAAGAGTGTTGCAGGTGCAGCGATTATGCACCCAGCAGAAAATTCGTTGCAAGGAATTTCAAAATTTCTCCGATGTAATTCCCTAGAAGATGTGTACCCGAATGTGGACATCGTACTAAAAGTAAGCCAATTTGTACCTACTACAAATTGTGCTGGAGAACGTAGTTTTTCCTGCCTCAGAAGAGTTCAAAACAATCTGCGAACTAGCATTTCTGAAGGAAGGTTGAACTCCCTTTCTTTACTGTGTATTGAGGCAAAACCAGAAAAACGCTTTCGTATGAGGATATCATAAACGGGTTTGCTCTTAAAAAATGCCGCAAGAAAGTGATGTAAATTTGAACAAGAATGAAGTGCAAAATGTAATTCCTAGTGGGTTGTTTCATTTGTTTGTATATCAAATTTGTTTGTAGTTGGTAGCTATAATTTTATTTTTAACACCAATAATGAACTAAATTTGATGTAACTTCATTATCCTTATCTAGTAGAAGTTAATTGAATACAGTACTTTATTTATGTAAAACATAGTCGTTAAAGTTTACAGTCTAAGACCATGTAAAGAGTGTTACTAACCTCAAAGAACAGAATGACACTTTTACTTTCTCACTATACTATAGTATAGAGAAAGTATAGTGATCGCAAAAAAATTGATGTTGAGATTTTTGTGGAAATATCCGTTTTGGGAACCCTGAATCCAAAAGAGTGGTTTTTACAAAATGTCTGTCTGTATGTATGTATGTCTGTATGTATGTATGTCTGTATGTCTGTATGTATACAAAGCTAGAGAGAAAACTATTCGATCGATTTCGAACAAATTAGCACCAGACATGTCATTTAGGCCTGTATAGATGCACGGAAAAAGGCTTTGAAATTTTTTGAAAAACAACCCCCTTTTTAGCCAAAAAACCCCCAAAAAATCAGTTATTATTTTTTAATAAAAAAACGGCTCTAACGATTTTGATAAAATTTTGCTTATTTGTAGCCCTTAATGTACCCTACCATATGCAAAAAACCGCATCTTTCTAAAAGTTCTCGTTTAGCTAATAATAATAATAACCGTTTTTTGTGGGTTTTTTGCCCTAAAAGGTTTTTTTTTTAATTCGTGCATCTATACAGGCCTACTTGACGTATTTGGTGCAAATTTATTCCAAATCGATTGAATAGTTTTCTCTCTAGCTAATATTAAAAATATTTATTAGTTAATCTTCTACTTTAAGGGTCTGCTCCAGTAAACGAGAAAGCTGAACGCTTTGACATTGCCTCATTTCAAACCATTTTATAAGTATATCTTTTGTAATTGAGTGTTGAAAAAAAACTGAATATTCTTTATACAATTTCGGATCCTTCTTGCAAATTATTTTTCATTATTAATTTTTTATTGTGTTAGGAAAAAAATCAAACTTTGTACTTACTAAATGTCAGTTACTTGACAAATGAAAGAAATTTAAAAAAATGTAAATTGCAAGACGGATGCGTATTGTGACTGTGCTTAAAATGAGACCTTGCAAACAATTTTATGATAAAAAGTAAACGAAATAAATGGTTTAAAATTTAACATTGCTCTTATGGGATAAAAATCCATTTTATTTTTATTGGAGCAGACCCTTAATATCACCTCTCCTACCCCTCCTACAATTATGAAGTCACAGTGAATCTGTTTAATAATATAAATATGTTTGTGAGAAAGTATATGCCAGTTTCTGGTGCCGTTTATTCTCTAACGGATCTTAAAAAAAGTTTGTAAAAATAGTAAAATAAAACTAATGTAATCTTAGTTGCAACGTTACAAACATTAAATTTTAAAACCCCTTAAACCAATTTAGAACCTTATGAAAACAACAAACTATTGTCTACAATTCTGATACAGTTCTGTATTGTTGCTTGTAAACATTATTATTAATTTTAAAACCTTATGTGAACAACAAACTATTGTCTACAGTGAAATTCTAATACGGTTCTGTTTAGATGCTTGCAAATATTATTATTAATTTTAAACCCTTATGTGAACAACAAACTGTTGTCTATAATTATGTTATAATTAATAATTATGTTATAATTATAAGTTCTGTATAGTTGCTTGTTACTAAT